>CAJNIZ010005668.1:0-19002 GCA_905231905.1 Symbiodinium pilosum | reverse complement strand
AAACCTTAAACCCTAAACCCATTGCAATTCAACTGTGGGATCATGAGCATGGCTTTTGGGGTTCGGGGGCTTAGGGCTTAGGCTTCTACAGCTTGGGGTTTCCGACTTACGGATTCGGGTGGAGGGCTTTTTGATACTACAGGCTTGGGGCTTCAGGCCCTCTACCCCCTCAACGGATATCTAAATTGCCAAGCGCCAAGCGTTGTACGCAAGGGTGCAGGGGTTGAATAGGGGCAGGACCGTAAACCCTAAGCCCTACACCCCATAAGCCCCTAGAGACTGCTTGCAGAAGCCCCTGCGCCCTTTAAACCCCAAGCTCAAAAGCCCTTGTGGGGCATGGAACTTTTACGGCACTAATGCCGAACTCGCAGTACTGTCACAAGGTTTTGTGGGAGTATTCTTGGGCTCACGTGGGGGGTTTAGAGTGCTTCTGAACCCCTGCTTTTCGGTTTGAGGGTTTAGGGTTCAAGGGATGGAACCGATTGGTATTCCCAAAGGAAGTTCTCGCAGGTCTACAGATGTTCCAGGATTCTACTGGGCCTGAACTTACCCCTCAACCCAAACTCCAAACATTTCCCCGTAATTAAACTCTAAGCCCAAACCCGAAACCCTAGACCCGAAACCGTAAAAAACTCCATATACCCCCTATGTAACCCTTATAGAACCCTTCCATAACCCTTGTATAGCTCTATGAACGCCCTAAAGACCGAAACTCTCCCCTCAAACTCACTTAAGCTTTGAAGGAGCTGCTAGCTGTCTATCATGAGCCTCGGCATGTTTTGAACTTCTGAAACTAACGGGCTTTGGTCGAAGGTTGTGGAGAGTTTAGGGTTTAAAGTTTGGGGTTAGGACCCATCAAACAAGTAGGTGCCCACATTTGGGGCCCATAGTTAGAACCTTTGAGTTAAACACCCTTCAGGGACATGTGGGGACTGCGAAGTGATGACGGAGTCCCTACTCAAATATACTAGGGTTATATGGGGATAACGGAAAAGCAAATGGAAACTACTATAATGGGTTATATATGGGGTTTAGGGTTTAAGGTTCTACACGGACAATTTTCGAAACCATGACGATCAAGCCGACTTGATCAGTACAGTGGCAAGACTGGTGATCGGGCACAGTCAAGAAATCTAAACCCTAAACCCTAAACCCCTAAAACCCTAAACCCTAAACCCTACCATCAAGCTCGCCACGACTGTCCTCTCCGTCGGGCGCGAACTGCGCAACGAGCTGACTATCAGCCGGAGAGAAGTCTTGCTACGATCCATGTTTAGTAGTATATTGGGGTTATAATGGGATAATGGAAAAGAAAATGGAAACTACTATTTAGGGTTTAGTGTTTAGGGTTTAGGGTTTAGGGTTATAGGATATGAACAGTATTTGTTTGGGGGATACTATGGTACCCAATATAGAGTAAGATTATATCCTCCTTTTGGGGTATAGTATTTTAGATATGGAATATTATTTTACTAGGTTCAACGGTTCAACCACCAAAATAACATTACTCTGTTGATGGAGTTCCGCGCCCGACTTCTTCACTTCTCAGAGCAGGGCAAAACTCAAACGCCACTTCTTTGTACAAGGGGTCCACCGAGATTTTGCTCAAAATCAGCCCTGCGCGACCACTTAACCTCAAATGGGACTCATATAGTGCCCCCAGAGTCCCCATCTAAGCCTTAAACCCTAAGCCCTAAATCCTTGACCCTAAACCTTAAACCCTAAACCTTAAAACCTTATCACTAAGCGATACTAAGCGCATACAGCCCCAGCATCCCTAGGACATCCATTTGAAGCCCCATATGAGTTATAATCCGGTTATACAGTGGATATATAAGGTTTAGGGTTTAGGGTTTAGGGTCTAGACTCCTTCAAAGGGATTATAATATCAGACTATATAGGGGTTACTATCGGAGTTATTTGAGGCAGATACTTGGGTTTCAGACAATGAATGGCTCACATGAGCTACCAATGGACCACAACGGGTTTAGGATGTCCAACAGGCCATTAAGGGTGGACATGGGTCCCCTTTGCTAGTTTAGTATGGTTCCCTAACCTATCCCTGATAGGAACCCATGTCAATTAGATATATGGGGAGTATTGGCTGCAGCTCATATGCCCAAATACTCAGTGTCGGGTGGTTTCGGTGCGCGTGGCGCGCAGGATTCAAATGCTGAAAGCTGTCACGGTGAGAAAATGAGTTTCCAGCTTATCAGGAATTCGGCAATGTGTGCCATGTTGTAACCTTCGAAGTGGATTGAGTGACTGGCTACTAGATTATTGCCGGCCTCGCCACGCATGATCATTGAACACTACAACCGTAAGCCTTACATCCTAAACCGTAAATATTAGCTTCCATGTCTTTTCCATTATCATTCCGGAAGCCTAATTATTCCTATGTATCCTGTTATACTTCCCCACGGCCTCTAAGCCTCCGTCAGAGAAAGAGCAGCGGGCACCCCATATCATGCCTTCCGCCTCATATGAGCTATAGTCTACTTTAGTCTAAACTCTGGGAACTGCTATTGGGGCGATTGAGGGATACTAGGAGTTTAGACTATGGCTCGTTTTGAAACCCTCCACCCCCCTAACGATAGATTTGCCCATTCTGGCATACTTTAGTTTAGTGGGAATATTTCATATTAGGGGTTGGGGGGTTTTGGTCAGAAGCCTTTTAAGCACAACGCCCGAGTACGCAAACAATCAACCCACCGCATAAACAACCAAAGCCAAGACCCTAATCACTTGACCATCTTCTTTAAACTCGTATCCATAAACCTTTGGCCCGTAAACTCCGAATCCTTTGTTCAAGCCCCCCTGACCCTAAACCCTAAACCCTAAACCGTAGCGGCACCAAGGATATTCCTCCAGAAAAGATCTTCGGCCGGGTGGGCTGGACGACGCTGATTTCTGCCATTCTCTTTGCCCTTTGAAAACATTTGGAGGTTTCTCAAAATTAGGGATCCCTTTTTGGGGGGTCCCCAAAATGAGGACTATAGTATTTTGGGGTCTGTATTGGGGTCCCCTAATTTTGTGAAACTACCATTTCAAGGTTTAGGGTAGAGTTTAGGGTTTGGGTTGTACGATTTAGGGTATCAAGGATCAGGGTTCAGGGTTGAAGGTTTTGGGGTTTAGGGTTTGGGGTCGCGGGTTTTTGGATTAGGGTTTGGAACTTACTTGCGGATGAAGTAGGGTTTGGAGCTTAGGTATTTGGAGTTCAGGCCTTGGGGATGTTGAAGTCAGAGCAGGTGGAAGTGGGTTGTGCGGGAGGAAGGTTCCTTAAATCTTTTCAGGGACGGTAGTATCATTCAATTCAAGCTATATTCCTTCACTAGGCTAAATGGGGCTCTCTGACTGGCATAGCTTTACGAAAGTGCAGAAGTTTCTGATCGTAGCTGAGGTTCAGGGCTCAGAGTATAGCGTGACCGTGTCAGTCAGCATCATCATGCTGTTGGGCCATGGGAGCTACAAACTCAAAGCCCAAAGCCCTACACCCTAAACCATCCTTAGCCCATAAGACCAGACCTTACGCCCTGAACATTTGGTACCGAATCTTCAGAAGGCATGTCTTATCCAGGCCTGAAGGCCGCCACCTTAACACCGAGGCCCTGCCCTAAACCTTTCATCCTGATCCCTGAACCCCAAACCTTTCATCCTAACCCTAGACCTTTGACCCCAAACCCTAATCCCTTAACCCTAAACCTTGAAGCCTATTCCCTAATCCCTTAACCCTCAACTTTTATGCCTAAACCTTTAACCCTAAACTTCTATGCCTAAACCTTTAACCCTAAACTCCTAAACCCTAAGCCCTCAGTCCTAACCCCGAGGCTTTAGCGTGTTTCGGCGTCTTTGGGGTAGTGACGGTGGAGTACAGGCAATGGCCTTCAACTAGTTGGTGCTTAAGGGCTTCCTGTTTTCTGAAATTTAGTTCGTTGGGCTTTAATTTGGGTTTAGGGTTTAGGGTTTGAAGTCTTCGGGTTTTTTGAATTATTTGGGTCCCGAGTCTGAGTCCAGGATTCAGGGTTCAGGGTTCAGGGCGAGTGGGGGGGTGAGCACCCCAAAATGTATGGTATCCCGGTATCCTGACAGTAGCCCATAGCAAAAGTAAGGCTTAGGGCTTTTCAGTGAGTGGAGGAGTGAATACATATACAAAAATCAGGTATATCTGGGTATGCAAGACAGTTGCTGGACAAAATCCTGAACAATCCTATGCACCTCCTATACACCTAAACCCTAACCCTATACACCTACACCCTTCGAACTTGGCTTACTTGGGTCAGTTCGAAGCGCGGCTCTTCTTTCCATAAGCATGCTGTCCCTGCTTGTCCGTCTGCCTGTGTGAGCTCTAGCCTAAACTCCTTAAAGGGAGTTCTGAAGGGGCCCTAAACCCTAAACCCCTAAACCCCTAAGCCCTAAACCCCTAAACTCATGTGGGCTGAAATGCCTCCCGCCCCCCTGTGCTGCAGACGGTGGACGGAAGCGGAGGGTTGGGTTGCCATAAAGGAACTTAATACGGTTTAGAGTTTAGGGTTTAGGGGTTCAGGGGTTTAGTCTTTTGGGTTTAGGAGTTTAGGGCTTGGGGTTAGAAATCCTGCTATTTACTACATACCCATATTCTGGCAACTTAAGCCCGAAACGCCCTTATAATGTATACTCATGTTCTGGTTAACAAAAGGGAGGTTTTCCCGATTGTAGATTTTGGAGAGCATGTTTCAGTGTTTCAACCTTTTCCCACAGTGTTGCAAAATATACAATCCGTGCCACCTAATAGCAAGCTGTCCCCCGAATAGCCCCCGCAAAATCCCCAAGTCCAGAAATGCCCGTAACCGGACCAAGGTTACGTTTAACACTGGTTCCCGTAGTAATGCATTTGGGGGGGTTCCTGAGGTCATTAGTTAGGGGGCTTACTATTTCGGAATCGAGAGGAACTAGGGACCCCGGTGATTTCCTATAGTTTTTCGCAGTTTCCATATGGTGAGCAAATCTCCTTAAGTGCACTTGCAGTTTATTTTAGCTAGGTTTTCATTGATTTTCAGTCGGTCTTAATTGACGCTATTAACTTTCAAGCCGACTTCAATTTGGTTTCGATTAGGTTTCAACTGAGCTTCATGAGACTGTTACTTAGATCCACCTGAATTTGATTGGGTTTGATTTCAAGCGAATACTAGGTTGTTGTTGATAAGTTTGCATCGAATTTCGTTAGACTTCAAAATTCGATAGATTTCGATAAATTTCCATAGATTTCAATAGATTTCGGTGAGATTTCAATACGATTTCACTTGATGTAATAATGGATTCTAATTAGATCTTTGAGTAGGTTTCAACTGCCTCAGTTGGATTTTGTTTGGATCTCGATTGACTTTGACCAGACTTGAATTTATAGTTTCAATCCGTGTCTAACGGATCTTAATGCGGATGTAATCTAATGGCTAGATTCAGAATGGAAACCAAATGAGGTCCCAGTAGTTGTTTACAATTACAACTTCCAAAACATACTGCTCCGTCGCGGGTTTACAAATTGGGGGGTACGCCGCAAGCGATAGGTCCAGAAGCAACATGAACTTGCAAATCCCAGCGCCGAACAAGTCGACCCCAGCCCAACCGCCCTGAGCCCCAACGCTGGACCTTAGACCCAAATCCCCGTTCGGAATCATCTTTAACGGAGTCTTGCTGGCTGCATAGGCGGTTCATGTCCCAGGAGAAAGACGTGGCTGCTGGGCTTTCCATTTATGAGCAGGGCGTAGCCTACTCAGAAACGACCCCAACTTTGGATAATGAACCTTTCCCCCGTCAGTTATGAGGGGGTGGGAGGTGTTTAAGGTTCAGGGGAGGTGAGGGAAGGGTTTGGGATTCGGTTCTGGATTTAGAATTTGGCTCAAGGGCTGCTATTTCTGCGAGATCATACTGCCCTCAACACTAAACCCCTCAAGGCCACAATAAACAGAAGTTGTGTAAGGCCCTGAAGCGTTTAGGACCCTAAACCCCACCCCTAAACCCCGACACCCCCAAACCCTAAACCCTGAACCGCCCCAAACTCAGGGCATCAACCCCATCCAGTTTCTATCAACCCTAGACACCAAAAATCAAAACCGCGACCTCCTAAAACCTCTACTTGAGCCATAGTCTAAACTCCTAAAAGGGGGTTATATAGGGGAGTATCTACGGGACTACTATAGGGGTGATTAAGGGGGGATACTAGGAGTTTAGAGTATGGCTCACTTAGACTTCATGAAAGTAGCCACTATCTGAACTCAAAAAGAATGCAGAACCCAGAGGGTCCATACATACAACTATTAGGGAATGAGGCCCCAAAAATACCATACTATAGAAGGAATTATGGGTCCCAATTCCCTAATGGTTGTATATGTGGACCCTCTGGGGAACGCAACCCTAAACCCTAAACCCTAAACCTAAACACTAACCCCAAGCGTGTCAGGTTCTCCTGGAGGCCCTGGAGGCCAAGCGTTTGCAGCCTTGTCATTTTTATGAGGAATAATGTTGTCATTATGAACCTTGAAACCTAAACCCTCGTTTGTGTGTTCTTACTACCCTAAACCCTAAACCTTAAAGCTATTGCTATTACGATTATCATCACCACCTTTAGCATTATGATGGGTCCGAGGGCGTGGTTGCTGAGGTGTCTGGGGCCACGTTTGGGTGCGGCGGGTGTTTAGGGTTTGTTCAATACCTCCTACAGGAATAGCTCCTGAATATAGAGTCAATACCTAGACCCCCAAAGTATGTAGAATAATTGCCTTTTGGGCCATACTTAGGGTGTTTGGGCCATTATTTTACTTAGTTTTCCAGGTAGGGCTTTAATATACCTACACTAGTCACTTGTGGTACCCATTACTGGGTGAACCCAGGTTTGGTGGTGTTAGAGATGCAGGCTTCAGGGTGGGGCCTGGCAATTCAGATTTGGGTGTGCAATTTGGGATAACCCCTATATAACCCTATAGAACCCCCATAACCCCCATATAGCCTGATATAACCCCTATACAACCTCCTAGTTGTAATATTGGTTTGTTAAGGGTCTAGGGTTCTCAGAGATTTTGAGGTGGCCCCCATACGTCTATGCTAGCCCAATGCTAAACTCAAAGCCCCAATCCCTAAACCCTGAGCCTTAAGCCCAAACTCTATAGCGCTTTGTGCACATCACGCCGCAAGGGATACTGGACGAAGGCTTTGCATGCTCTTGGCCAATGCGCAACTTGGATTAGTGTTCCATAACATCATGTTTGGGCAAATTAAGGAATGCAGGGGCCACAGCCCGAGGAGTATCTGCAGAGGCAGCGGCTGCCACGCAAGGATAAACCCTCGCAACTCGATTATCTTATTGATCATGGCGCGGGCACTGACGACAGCATCAATCATCGCACTTGGACCGAGCTCGTCTTGAAAAACACAAAATCTGAAACCAATTCCGCAAGATTTAATGTGGACCAGACATCCATGAAGCTACACGAGCGAATGCGGTACGAAGATGGTGTTACTGTCGGCTTATTCCCCACATGAAATATCGGCACCCTAAGTCCTATTAAGCCCTGCATTTAGGGTTTAGGGTTCAGGGTTTAGGGCTTAGGATGCATCCCCAACCCCCTCTTCACCGCCATGTGAACCATTGTCTAAACTCCTTAAAGAGGGATATATAGGGGATTATTTAGGGGACTGCTATAGGGCTTATTAAGGGGGATACTAGGAGTTTAGACTATGGCTCATGTAGGATCAGCAAATCACATCCCGATTTTTGAAGAACTTCCTCAAGCCAAGTTCCTCGAACTATCCCAAGGCTTGTGTTGGACGCGTGTTTTGAAGCCCCCTCTCTTCAGGCCTGATGAGCACTACACTCTAGAGTTTAGGATGAAGCTCCAACTTCGAAACCCTTGACCCCAAGTCCTGGAGCCCACTGCACTTGAATGCTCATCTACTCGTGACTGGGCTTATAATCCTAGTTAGGCCCAACTTAAATCCCCCTAATTGGACTTATGTAGATTACCCCAATAAGCCCAGTCAGAACTGATTGCTAAATCCCATGAACTTGAAACTTTAAACCCGTAACCCTAATTGCTAAACCCTATTCCCTAAGCCCTAGTCCCTATTCCCTAAACCCTAATCCCCAAACCCTAAACCCTAATCCCCAAACCCTACACCCTAATCCCTGAACCCTAACCTCAGACCTCAGACCTTGTATGTACCCTGGCGGAGGTAAAGAAGCGCTCCGAGAATGTCTACCGGCCGTTGGGTTGCTTCGCACTGCTGGGCACCTTTGTTAGGATTCAGTTCTTGGGGTAGAGGGTTCAGGGTTTAGGGTTTAGCGTATCGGGTTTAGGGTTTAGGGTGCAGAGTTTGGGTTCTAGGGCTTGGGGTACAGGGCTTTCAGCAAAAGGATTTCAGGGCTTGGGGTACGGGGCTTAGGGAAGAGGGTATGTGTGTATAAGGGTTTAGGGTTTAGGGTCAATTTTTGGCCTAGCGGCAGGGAGCGGCCCTGCCGCCTTTGTAGTCAGCAGCAACAGACAGCAATAATAATAGCAACAGGAATAGCAATAGTAACAGACGCAGCAAGTAACAAGGTAACAGGCGCAGCAAGTAACAGGACAAGAAGTATTTCATCGTAGAAGCAGCACATCATAGACGAAGTAGGAGGGGTCGGAATAATAATGGTGAATGACAGCTATACAGTAGGGCCTGGCCAAAGCAAGCGGACCCCGGGCGATGCTGATGATGATGATGATGATGATGAGGATGTTGATGATGCCGTATCATCAGCTTCATTGGGGGGCCTATTCTCCATTTGTTGGTCTTCCTGTGCCAGAAATCCTTCCGTGTGCAATTGTGCTGAGGACGCTCATGTACGAGGGGCGCGCGCACGCCTCGTACGTGAGCATCATCAGCACAATTGGGGTTCCATGTCGCTACTCACGTGATCTTTTAGTCGCTCGCATCCACTGTCGAGCCGTTCCAGGTGCTGAAGTCGCCATCAGGCACGCAAAAACCGCTTTTCAAGTGACCCTCACCCCGCAAAGCCATTGACACCACCATTGAAAAAGCCCGCTTGCAGGTATGAATCTCCGCAAAACAATCTTGTAATCTTCATGGTGCCGGTACGTGCGCTAGACCAGAAGACCCACAGGCAAATCAGCATAAAACCAGCATGAAACCCACAGTCATAAATCCTGCAACCATCTGCAACCCATCACACCACTTATCAAGATTTCCATGGCAAACCCATCATAGAACTCGCGAAGACTCATGATAGCCTTCATGGTTCAGGCATCCAACCCCTAGGAAATGCATCGGCCCTTGGCCCGGTGGGCCCAGGCAGCCTAGAAGTCTGCAGAAGGAGAAATGGGACCCCAATGATGCTGATGATGCTGGCCAAAGGGGCCAGCATCATCAGCATCATTTGCATCATTAGGGATCCATCTCTGCTTTTTTCCCAGTCAATTCTGATAGACTCTACCTTCATTTTTCGTAGCCCTACCCCAAGAGGGGCCATGGGGCTAGTTTTCAAAACGGTCCGTGCTCATGATGCTCATTTTGGGGGTGCTGGGGACCGCCAAATCCCTCAAAGATCCTTTCGTGTCGTGGGGATTCGCTTCCGGAACGCATGTGAGTTTTGGAGTGGTCTTGGAGAGGGGTCTGGGAGGGAAAACGGAGGTTCGATGATGCATGGATCGGGCATCTTAGCATGAATGTGCCCAAATCGCTGAACCCTAGTCCGAACCCTAAACTTCGAATGCACAACCCACAACTCTAACCCCTAAACCCCAAGCTGACGCTTTGTCCGCAAACCCGATACCCTAAGCCCTGATCCCTAAATCCTAAACCCTCAGCCCTAAACCGTAAACCGTAAATCCTCAACCTTCCCCCATGTACCTGCACAATCCAAGGCAACGATGCGGCGGGGCCAGCCTCGCTTCGCCGCGTGCATTACAAGTGGGTGTGGTGGGGCTTCGTGCTTTAGGGGGTTTAGGGTAAGGTTTTTGGGTTTAGGGTTTTGGGTGGCTCTATTGTCAGAATTACCACTACTGTAAGTATTCTATTTTCTGTTATTACTCTTACTATTTTGAGGTAGGCGGATATAGGGGTGTATCATGGGCGTAGGAGCAGGCGCAGGGTTTAGGATGTAGGGATGTAGGGGGACGGACGTAGGGATAGGGGCAAGGGCGTATGGCAAAACCGAGGTTGCAATCAAGCTTGGCATCTTGCACTGTAGGTTTTAGGGTTTAGGGTCAAGTTGGGAGATCTGGACTGGAGCTTTAGGGTTTAGGGTCGAGTGTGGAATTTCGACTGTAGGTGTTGGGTGCAGGGTGCTGGATTAAGGTTGGGTTTTGACGGGGCTGTTGGGGATCTGAGTTGGGTCTATACTTTAGGTGGACCGCCACCCGGTAATAGTGGTATAATAGGAAAATAAGAGGACTAATATAACCACCATTATCCCTTATAGTCACTATGGAGTTCCAGTTCTGCGGTGTAGGTTTCGGCTAGCTAGGGTTTGGGAAGTTGGGGTTTGCAGCGCTAAGCCCTGAACCTTAAAACCTAACATCGGGAAAGACAACCTGGGACTTGCGAAGGGCACTGGCATTAGGGTTTAGGGTGTAGGGGAAAGAAGAGGACTTGTTAATCCCATTCTCCAAACTTGGCACCCAAATGATTATCATATGACTCTACTTATAGGTTCATTAAAATCGGGGGTTGGGGATGTCAAAATCCTCCTAGTATCGATTATTAACCCCCTTAACTCAACCCCCAAACCCGATAATAGTGCGATGAATTCAGGCTTCTAGACTGCAACTACCCTACCGTATCAGGGTAGGATACAATCAGGCAGATTTGCAGTATTTACAGTCAACCCTAAACACTACAGGTGGTATTCAGGAGAATATGGGTTGTTCTCAAACTTATGGGCCCCTTTTTGACCAAAGTATACGTATATTACGGCACCGCATATTTAGGGGTACCCCTAGATGGGATTCTAATTTGGGCGAATACCCTAAACCTAAATTTTCTTTTCACTATCCCTATATATCCCTACATAACCCTATATATCCCTAAGCCCTAGACCTAAACCCTAAACCCTAAGGTCAAGGGTTTCAGACTTGTACCCCTAGGGTTGTACCCCTGGGTTTTGGGATCCTTTAACGGGACCCTAGGGAACTACATGCCTCATATAGGGGCTATATTAGGGCCACGACCTTAGGGGTACAACCCAGGAGCCCTAAACCCTAAACCTTAAACCCCTAAACCCTAAACCCAGGAACCCTAAACCCTAAACCTTAAGCCCCTAAACCCTAAACCCAGGAACCCTAAACCCTAAGATTTAAGCCCCTAAACCCCTAAACCCTAAACCCTAAACCCTACTATAAACCCAGGGACCCTAAACCCAGGAACCCTAAACCCTAAGGAGCCTCTCGCTGCAAAGTCAGGAGACAAGTCCTGCTTGGATCCTGCAAAGCACGGCCTGGTTGGACAGAGGCAACCTGGCTCTGTTGTAGGTTTAGAGTTTAGGGATTTAGGGAATTAGGGAATTTGGGTTTAGGGATTTAGGGTTTAGGGAATTAGGGTTTAGGGAATTAGGGTTTAGGGAATTAGGGTTTAGGGAATTAGGGTTTAGGGATTTAGGGAATTAGGGAATTTGGGTTTAGGGATTTAGGGTTTAGGGAATTAGGGTTAAGGGAATTAGGGAATTTGGGTTTAGGGATTTAGGGTTTAGGGAATTAGGGTTAAGGGAATTAGGGTTTAGGGAATTAGGGTTTAGGGATTTAGGGAATTAGGGATTTTGGGTTTAGGGATTTGGGGTTTAGGGATTTAGGGTTTAGGGATTTCGGGATTAGGGGTTAGTGATTTAGGGTTTAGAGAATTAGGGAAATAGGGTTTAGGGATTTGGGGATTTAGGGTTTAGGGATATAATTTTGTGTTTATGTTTCTAATGTGACAATGTGACCTTCAGGAGTTCTGAAAAACTGTATGTTTATTGTAGGTCCAGGGGGAGTACAATGATTACAGGATCACTGCCTAAGAATGTGACCCCCTTCTGACAACTTCAAAGCCACATTCTATCTACTTAAGGGGGACTATAACTTTGGACATGCGAGTATGGAAACTCGTTATGGCAGAGCTAAAGAAGCTCCACGCAGAGTTTGCCTTGCGGAATTTACTCCAGGAGCGGTTGCGACGGATATTCGAAACAGATTTTTCTGAAGGGCGTATTGCCTGAGTCTGTCCTTCTGGGGACGTTTAGGCGTCCAGTTTTTTCGGGCTTATTGAGTCGTTCGAGCTGTAGGACTATCACGGGTCGGCCAGAAAGGTCAAGCCTCCAATCTAAGCTCTAAACGCTGAACCGCTTTCAATTTTCTTCATGTATCTTCTGCCAGGAAACCCAACTTGTAGCTCAAAACTAAGTGGATGACAGGCCATTTGAAAGAACAACCGGTAGGGTTTAGGATTTAGGGTTTTGGGGTTTAGGGTGTTTAGTGCAGTACTGTTGTCTTTTGCTGGACTTGCGAAGCCTTGTGAGCAAGGCCTACGAGGACTGGTAGCATGTAAGCTTACCATGATCAGCGACACCCGGGTTCAGGATTTGGGAGTTTGGTGATTAAGGTTTCTATCTACGACGTACGCTTGGTAAAACGGATCCGCTTGTTTGGTGTCCAATGTTGTGCCATAGCCCTGTCACGATCATTGCTTCATAAGGATATGGCTGCGGTTATTCTTGTTCCTTGATGACGAGATTGGTGCCGGTGATGGTTCCTGTTGTCGGCCTATTTTGTTCCGTTCTAGGCCCTAAACCCTAAATCCTAAACCCTAAGTGTGTGAGAGCGATACTGCAGTTTCGGGTTTAGGGTTAGGGTTTAGGGTCTAGGTTGAGGGTTTAGGGCGTTTAGGGTTTCGGGCTTAGGGTTGAATAGGCAGGCCTGGTCTAGGCGTGGCTGGCAAAATGGCCCCTCTTTTGGCGGAGGAACTACCTGCAGACACGTGTTGAGCACCATAAACCTTAAACCCAAATAATCCTAAACCCTAAACCCTAACCCTGAACCCTGAACCCTGAACCCTAAGCCCTGAACCTCATGTCTGCAACCCTTAGCCCCAAAGTCCATACGCAAATATGAAACCTGGCATGCCCTAAGCCCTAAACCCCAGATAAGGGGTTATAGTAGTACCCCCCATAAAGGTACCCCCCCAGGGTTTAAGGAGCTAATAAGGACTATATAGGGCTTAATCAGGCCTAATAGGGTTCTAAATCTGGGGGGGTACCTTTGGGGGGGGTACTATTGTAATCCCTTACTAGATCCTCAAACATTTTGTGCTTCTTCCGCCTCTAGACCTTGGGCCGCTCGACCGCAGTAAGGATGTGCAATTTTCTTTCCGGGTTTAGGATTTAGGGTTTGGGGTGTAGGGTTTAGGGTTCCCCTGACTCCCCAGAGCCCAGTTATGGGAAGTTACTAAGTCCCATCAAGCTTCAAGCAGGGTTTGGGGATAGGTAGGTGGCAATCATGGAGAATCAAGTGAGCTATAGTCTAAACTCCTTCAAGGGTGGCTATATAGAGGATTTTACAGGGGACTACTATAGGTGTTATGAAGGGGGATACTAGGAGATTAGACTACGACTCAAATGGGAAAGTGCATGAAGATTGAAACAGGAACTGTGTTTAGATCGCGGCTTATATAGAGTGTGTAGTGTATGGGCCTAAGCATTTGCCAACATTAGCAAACGGGATTCCATCAAAGTTTTACAGGTTGTTGCTGCGATCCGTTCGCAAAGTTTTCACAATGCTGGTATCAAACATCCTGCATGACGCTTTGAACCGGATACCTGGGGAGCTATGGTATTGCTCTTCACTCAGGTCATGCTAGTATCAACCTTGAACCCTGAGCCCAAATATATAGCCCCGATAAGGACCTTTATACGAAGGGTCATGCAGGATTTTGAGTCTCCCTACTATCCCTAGTTGTGAGAAGCCCCTTTAGGGCTTAGGGCTTGAGGGTAGATTTGAAAACATGTTTGGGCTTGTTTCGCCCAGTCCTTAACCACCGTAGGGCTATACATAAGCAGGGTGGAGCCCCCACCCTATAATAGTGGTATATTAGGAATATAAGACGACCCTAACATACTGACCATTATACCTTATAGTCACCTTCAACGGGTGGGGGTCCACCATAGGGCTCTCAAAGCCCTAAACCTTAAACCCTACAGGTCTGGGGGGAAAGTAACAAGAATTACCCCAGCCCTAAACCCTAAACCCTAAACCTTAAACGGGGTCTCAAGCAGGGCGAGTACTGGCTCGAGGCTTCAGGTCCTGTGTGCACGGATTCTCACCATATAAGCTATGGGCTAGATTTAGCTTGGGGGGGACCTACATGGGACTATATAGGGTTTTGGGGGGACCTATTAAGGGATATAGTACAAATTTAGTCCAGGGCTCATATAAAGTGTTTGGGGCTAAAGTAGGCTCTAACAATACTGGCGAGCTTGCGGCAATCATCGAGGCCTTGCTGTTTGCCATTGAGCATGGGTACGTTAAAATCACCATCCACCCAGACAGTTCATGGGCCATCAACATGAAAGAAGGTAGGTGAAGGCCTAAGACCAACAATGAACTGGTACTCCTCTCCCAGAGACTTGCTTTCAAGTCAGGTTTGAAGACCCATTTACAGTAGGTCAAATGCCACGTAGGAATCGAAGGCAACGTCTTGGCCGATAAAGTTGGCAGGGCAGGGTAGGGATGAACATATGCCCAGACCGCCTAAGGGATCCAAAAAATGGAAACCCCCAATATGAACCCATTACGTACTCCATTGGCAAAACTAGAGGGTTATTAGGGGGTTCTATTCTTGGATCCTTTAGGCAAAATCCTAAACCCTAAGCCCTAATCCCCAAACCCTATATACCCTTATATAACCCCTATACATCCCTTTAAATGGGTTCCATTTTTTGGATCCTTTAGGGGGTCTGGTTTTTCTTAGGGGGTCGAACTGTACCACTTCCGTCCTCGGTTTCTACGACTCCTTCTGACCTCACCGCTCCAAGGGAGGTTTAGGGTTTAGGGTTTGGGTTTAGGGTATTTGTGGATTGCCTAAAGTCAGCTGCTAAGTCTTGCATTGTTTCCTGCTAGCACAACGCAACCTTTCTCGGCCTCAAGGGCCCTAGAACGTGCCCGTCACGCTCAAGCTGTCCAGTCAGAGGATTACAGAAATCTCAGAAACCTAGCTAAACGGAAGGGATAAGGTTCTTTGGTACACGACCAGCTACAGTTGGATCCTGCGGGGGCCACATCCACAGTTTGGAACACGGTCCGTAGGCAGAAAGCGGTTTCCAAGGTAAACGCGCGCAGCTTGTTGTAGACGCTAGACCTGTTCCGTGGTCTAAGACACATGAAGCGTTTAGAGACCGTCTAGAGACCAAGCAGTGGAGAGCCCCGTCAAGTTCTGACCATACCGCACAAACTAGAAGGGCCAGACCCCCAATTAGACCTCCGGCAAGCGACGAGCCTCCCTTGCACCCGTGGAACTAGTCACAGCTATCGCCAGTTCGAAGCGTGGTAAAGCTCTCGGACCGGACGGTCTCGTCAATGAAATCGTCCAGCTTCTGGATTGGGATGTCGAGGAGAAACTGCTGGAGCTTCATAACAGAGCATGGATGGGAGGGGAGCAGCCTGAAAGCTGGTCGCACGCGACGGTGGTATCAATTTACAAGGGTAAAGCGGATGATTCATATCCATGATCATACCGCCCCATCTCCCTGTTTAATGTCACCTATGAAATTTTTGCTGCTATGGTGAAGTCCCGTCAGCCAGCTAGCTTCGACGGTAAGCTCCGGACTAGTCAATTCGGTTTTAGAGCCGGTAAAGGCACCAGACATCCAAAATTCATATTACCAAGAGCTATGGAATGAGCGATCAGCATGACCAACAAAAGCATCCAGTTGTTTTTTTAGATCGGAAACAAGCCTTCGATTCCTTGGACTATGCCGCCATGTTGGAGGCGTTAGCACGATTCGGGTTGTCTAACCGTATGTTGCAAGCGATCGGGCCCCTACTTTCGAGACCCAGGGACTAGACTGTACCGCCAAGGGTAAGGTGTCAGCTGGCATTCGACAGGGATGTCCACTTAGTCCATGCCTCCTCATAAGACTTCTCACAGTGGTACTTCATGATGTAGATTCCCTTTTTCTAAAGCAGGGCACCCCCACTAACCCTAGGTCAGAGGGATATCCTGTATACGACCTGGAGTATGCTGACGACACCTTACTGTTGGCCCGGACCATACCGCAGCTGCAGTCCCTATTAAGTGCGCTGGAAGTTAGTGCTGGAAAATACGGGATGGCGCTTAATAAGATCAAAACGGAGCTACTGGTCAGACCCACAGATCCGTCTCCTCAGCCAAGATTCTCGGACAACTCACTGGTCCTTACTGCGGAAGTAGTTAAGTACCTGGGTTCGGTAATCACTTGGATCAGCCTTTTGATGTAGCGTTTAAGCACAGAGCGGGACTGCGAGAGGAGTCCTACAAGAAGCTTAGAGTAATTTGGAACAGTTCCTTCCTGCCCACATTTGTTCTGACCCTGCCGCATCTCAAGAGAATCGGCGCTTTCTAGTTTCTCCGTAAGGTTGTTGGTATAAAGGCCTCATATTATTCGAGGATCCCTAAAGCGGAGGTTTACACGCGGGCCCGTCGACCCAAACGCCCGTCCCAATCCCTCAAGCGACATCCAAGATGATGAAAGACGTCTTCCACTCAGACATGTCTGAAACCCTTCACCCGGTGTTGTTCAACGGAGATCGTATACAAAACTCGAGTAGACGACGACGGATGCAGTTTCCTTGCTGGGTAGAGGTGGTTTCCAAGCAGTATCTTCCTGATATATACTTCCCCAGACCACACCGCCTACGGACCCTCCAAGTATGCATCCATCTTGCGAATGCTGAGAAACCCCGCTTTTGGGCAGACGCCAAAGCGACCCGACTCGCGCGCATGGCCCTAGCAAAAGGCCTGATAGGCCCTAGTGTTTTGGGCCTACAGCGGAGGCATTGTCGTAGCGGACTGCCTTTCTACCGCTTCGTCATACCAGGAGGTCTGGGCAGAGGTTTGGAGTTTACAATATAGGTTGAGGGTTGGGGGTTTAGGGTTGAGGGTTCTGGGCTGGGAGTGTATGTTGAAGGATGCCGGCGGTAGGCATAGTTTACTCCAACCCCCTTTGCAAATCCATCGCGAAATTAGTTGTTCTAACTTTTGATATGCTAAAAAGCTCAGAGCCCGACTTATTACAGCCCTAACAAACAGTCAACTTTGCCGTAGTCTGCATAACCCATAGGTGGCCCCATTATCCACAAGGTTGGGCGTAGGGTGGATGCTTGGAGGCTTGACTTGCTACGGGCCGACAAAGTTACCAACATCATAGGGCTTAGGGCGGCGGTTTATAGGGTCCATGTTTTTTTCAACCCGACCAATTTTGTATTCAAGGAAAATCAAATGGGGATTGTGCAATGTAGGGGCCTGGATTCGTACCTAAAATAAATTACTTGCCCAGGTTCCTACAGACTTCGGTAAATTTTTGTAAGCAGCTGTTCAAGCTTCTGCAGTATTGAGTTTTCGGATCAAGTCTTTGGGCCAAGTTTGAGTTTTGCTTCGCTCTTGGACAGAGCCTTTCAAGTTTTGCCTGGTGACTGGCTCCTGTCGAGCAGGTACCTGACCACTTACATGGTTCTTAGTAGGGAATAAGGGGATGTGATCCTTGTGTAACCCTTGTATAACCCCTATACAATGGATTCCCATATTTCCCACCAAAAGCCATCAAGTCGGCATTGGGTTGAGGGGTCTGTAGTCTTACGTTTTGGTTTAGGTCATCAGTAGTGGATTTGGGGATGTGGGGTCGTCATTTAGCAGCTCAGCTTCATCATCATACCCACGACTCGCGGGTCTGCAAGACCCCTACAAACCCACACCCTAAATCATAAACCCCATGAACCCTATAAACTCTGTGAATTGTATAAACCCTGGCCCTAAACCCTAAATCATAAACTCATAAACCTTTTGAACCGTATAAACTCTATGAACTCTATAAATCCTACAGACATCATAGCTAGAAGAGGCGAAGTGATGCCGTGGCGGCTCTGCGCGGAGCTTTGCCTGTTAAAAGGCGATGGGGTTTAGGGATTTATGGTTTAGGGTTTGAGGGTTTCGGGGTTGGGGTCAGGGGTTGAGGGGCGTAGAGTTTAGGGTTTAGGGATGAGAGGTTTAGGGGTTAAGGGGTTGGGGTTTAGGGTTCAGGGATTCGGGCTCAGGGTTTAAACTTCCACAGCCCCGCCATAACTGGGATTTTCGTTGTCTTTTCCAATTAATTTTCCATGAATGGTAATTATGCAGGTTTCAACCCTATCTGAATCTGGTCTGGGTGTTGCGACTTCTGAGCACTGTTGGGGGTTCGCTAGGGCTTTCTTTTTCGGACAACTTTTAGATCTTCAGGGGTTTGGCCGTACCCTGAACATTGCTCACCAAGCTTGGGTGTTGAGGGTTAGGGATCTACGGGAGTCTACGCCCTAAGCGTTGAAACCCTACACCACAAACTAGAAACCATCAGCAACAGGGGGGTTGGTCAGGCCAATGGTTGTGTAGATACACGAAATGTGACACGTGTGTGTGTGTGTATATACATATATGGCAGTTTCCCACAATAAGGGGACCCCAATATAGACCCGAATATAATGTAGTCCTTATTATTGGGATCCCCACAATGGTACCCAGAATTTGGCGAAACCCCAATATATTATGTATATACATCTCTCTCTCTCTCTCTCTCTGTGTCTGTGTCTGTTCGAGCAGAGCACCGGTGTCGAGGTCTCTTGTATGTTGTCGCACCGTTGGACATTGCAACTTGAAAAGGGAGCAGCAGAGGCAGCGGCCCCTGTATTGTGCGCGGTATACCATCTTACCCCCCCCCCCCTCACAAAACAAAGAACAAAACAAAGAACACAACGGGCTAAACTCTCATGTGATTCTTCTAGG
>CAJNIZ010005667.1:0-19006 GCA_905231905.1 Symbiodinium pilosum | reverse complement strand
TAAGCCCTACCTGGACCCCAAAAGTATGTAAAATAATGGCCTTTATGGCTGTATTTATGAGTTTAGGGCTATTATTTTACATACTTTTGGGGTCCAGGTAAACCCTAAACCCCAAATCCTCACCCCAAACCCCGAACCCTAAACCCTAAGCCCTAAGCCCTATAAGCCCTAAGCCTTCCTTCAGTGTTGGGGCTTCCGAGCTCAGGAATCCGCACTCCTCCACTCTCATCTGCCAAAATCAGACACAGCTGCTTTGTCAGTTATAGGTTAGGAAGACCCCCCACCCTGTAATCGTGGCATAAATAGCAATATAAGAGGACCCTAATATAATCCCTATTATCCCTTATAGTCACTATTACTGGGTGGGGGTCCACCTAAGTTATAGGGGGGTTTTAGGTCTAGGGATCAGGTTTTTGGGGGCTAGGGTTTTAGGTTTCGGGTCCCCAAACCCTTAACCCTAAACAGTGTTTTAGGGACTTTGGGGTTGATGGGGGTTTGGGGTTGCAGGTTTAGGGTTTGGTGTTTTGGGGTTTCGGGTTTAGGGTACAGGGGGTTAAAGGTTTAGGGGTACAGTGATGTAAAGTTCGGGGGTTCCGGGGTTCGGGGTTGAGGGGTATAGGAGTTTTAGAGGTGAGGGGGACACGGTTGAGGGGTTTAGAGTTTCGGCGTTTGGGACTTTGAAGTTTAGAGCTTAGGCTTGGGTTCAGGTTTCAGGGGTATAGGGTTCAACAATGTTTTAGCGGCTTCGTTAGACTAGGGTCTAGGGGTAGAACCGGAGGATCGTTTTGAGAGGTTGCCTACGGGAACTAAATTCAAGATCCTTACCGGCAACCCAGGAATCCAAGGTAACTGCTGGGGCAAATGCTAAACCTTAAACCCTAAACCCTAAATCAAGTTGGGGTACAACAGTCCCATGGATTTAGGGCTTGAGGCTGGGGGCTTGGGCTCCAGGATTTTGGTTCTGAAGGACAGGGATACTAAAGTCTACAAAGTCATGTCTTCCCACTGCCCTAAACCCTATATGCCCTAAACCCTAAACCCAGCCTTTAGATCAAAGATGTCTTCCAGAAGATCTCTTCTATGGAGTAGCTATGTTTACGTGTCTCGGGGGCAGGTTGCAATGGTAGGGGCAAGGAGCTACTGCTAAATAGGGATAGCTTAGTTTATAGTCCCTCAATATAGAGAAGGATACTCTTATTCTTGTGGTATGCTGGCATGACGACCCTAATAGCTATTATTATGAGTTTAGGGCTATTATTTTTACACATTTTTGGGGTTTAGGTAATACTACTTACAAGGGGGTTACATAGGGGATTACACAGGGGAGTACAATGTTAGGGGTAATGAAGGGGGATACTAGGAGTTCAGACTATAGCTCGTGGCATCCTTGGTCTTAGTAGGGACCCCCGCCATACTCTCTTTATAGCCGTCATACGTCGCTGGGGTCTCTCGGTTCCCTGTTTTTGAGAAACTCCCATGTCCCCTAAACCTTAAACCACGGGCCTCGGAGCTTGTAGAGCTTCTCTCAGCAATTGATCCTGGAAAAACTTGGAGCTCCAAAATCCGCCCTCAACACCAAACCCCTACAACCCTTAAGCATATACAGCCCCCCTATAAACTCTAAGCCCTAAAACCCTAAACCCGAAACGGAAAGGCTTTGCCACAACGCTGCTGGGGCCTCCTGGCTCCGAATCCAAAACGTCGGGGACAACTGGACCGAGTGGAGGTCGGCCATTGGGTGCTTAGGGCTCAGGGTTTAGGGTTAGGGGCTTAGGGTTTTTAATAGGGTTTACCTAAACCCCCAAAAGTATGTAAAATAATAGCCCTGAACCCATAATAACAGCCATAAAGGCCATTATTTTACATACTTTTGGGGTTTAGGTAGGGCTTGGGGGTTTAGGGGTTTAGGGTATAGGGTTTAGGGCTTTACAAATCAGATTGCGTACCATAGACGGCAAGGTGACGGTCAATACTATTCTGTTAGAATCTTGATGTGAGCTGTAGTCTAAACTCCTTAAAGGGGGTTATCTAGGGGATTATATAGGGGACTACTAAAGGGCTTATCAGGGGGGATGCTAGGAGTTTAGAATATAGCTCATGTAGTTGTGGCAGAAGGTTGCTCCCTGTTCTAACTCATCCAAGCCCGTACGACTGACATGGTAAACTCTTCTATCAACTCAGTTTTTATGCCCTTTGCCATTTCTGTTGGGAGTTAATGTTTGATTCTTCACCATTCTGACTGGAGGGGTCTGGGATGTTAAGTGTTTGGGATGTTGACGGCTTTGGGGTTTAGGGTGTTTTTTAGACCCTAAACCCTAAACCAGGGTTTGGGGAGTCAAGGTTGGGCGTTTAGGGTTAGCTTCAGCTGTCAGGGGATAGTGGGGCGAGGTTTCAGACTAGGGCTTGTGGCCCAATACCCCTTCATTAAGGTTTAGGGTTATAGGGAGAAACATGAAGTCATTTTCGGGATCCTACCTAAACCCCAAAAGTATGTAAAATAATGGCCCTAAACCCCTAATAATAGCCATAAAGGCCATCATTTTACCTACTTTTGGGGTTTAGGTAGTACCATTTGGTGTATATTTGTTCATCAAGAGTGTGAAAGCGCGTACCGTAAACCCTATACATCCCTGAGCCCCAAACGTTACATCCTAAACCCTAAACTCTAGATCCTGAACCCTAAATCCTCCATCAACCTACTCCTCCCTGGTAGCGCTGCTTCTCGTGGCAGGCCTTTCGAGTCCACAACCACATGGGTCACTCGGATGCAGTTCCCACAGTTCGGGGCTCAACCAGCCCCAAACAACATAAGCGCATAGACTCAAATGGCAATATGGAAATACGTAGACGGGTACTAGCAATAAGGAGCCTAAGAGTAATAGCATGTTGGCAATAAGAAGCATGGCAATGAAAACAGGGCAGTAGTAATAAGCATGATTATACAGCTTGATTCTAAACCATGGTCCCAAACCCCGCAGATTTTGCAGGACTGCTCTCAGCAAAGCCTTGGGTTCAAGATAGGAGCGCGCAACTACGACTCCCACGGAAGCACATGTAACCCCTCTTAGGGGGGCAGTCTTCTTCACAGGGTTCTTTTTGGGGCTTTCGTGTTCGTTGGGGGGGAGGGGGGGGGGGCGTAACCTCTGGCAGAGTTTTGAGACATTGAGCCTTGCAGTAACTGTCCCAACCAATCCTCTGTAGACTTGTCTGCTCAAAGAACAAGCCACGAAGCCTATATCCTCCTTTTTCAACACTTGCTCAGAATTCATAGTTGAAAATCTACCAAAACCCTATATAGCCCTACACAGTCTCGTATAATCCTAGATTATCCTATCATCCTGTACAAACCCACATAATCCTAAAAATCTTCGAAATCCTAAACCTCTGACCATGCAAGCACACACAACCCTAAACCCTAAGCCCTTACCTGGACCCAAAAGTATGTAAAATACTAGCCCTAAACCCAAAAATACAGCCATAAAGGCCATTAGTTTAGATACTTTTGGGGTCCAGGTAAACCCTAGATCAAGCCCTAAACCCTAAGCCCTAAACCCTAAACCCTAAACCCTACGTCCCTTGAGGGTGATGCTCACTTTCAGGCCAGCAAGGCAGGTGTGCCGGTTCTGGTGCAATACCATGGTGCTGGCAGCGCGAGTTCTCTGGCAACACTTTGGGGCCCAGAGTTTAGGTTTAGGGTTTAGAGTTAAGGCTTCAGGGTTCAGAGTGTCAGTTTAAGTTTAGTGTGCAGTCTTTCAGGGTTAAGGGTTCAGGGTTTAGGGTTCAGGCTTTAGGGTTTAGGGTTCAGGGTTTAAGGTTCAGGGTTTAAGAGTTGAATTAGGGGTGCAACAGGACGTGAGTCACGTGACAACTCAACAGTTGGGGCGTTGTTGTTACAAGGTTTGGCACCATAGCACAAGAGCTCGTTTGAAGGTTGTCATTCTACATCATTATCTGGCTTGCTGTTACTGTGGTAAAGTTACTGTCTAACAGTATGGATGTACAGGTGTTACTGTGGTTTCCAATCATGCTAACACTTCTCTGGGTAGGCCCCTGAAACATTTGATAATTTCCCTAATGGCTTCAATAAGGGACCCTATATACTAACATTTTTCAAAGGGCTTTAGGGGCCAACCCAGTTCTAGTTCATAAATTGATAGCAGCCCAGTCGTGGCAGCTGCTGCTGCGACCGCTGCGGGCAGCGCAAACAGCAGCACGATGTGCATGTCAATGACATTCTGGCTTTGCGTCTTCCTACCGTTGATGCTAAAAATCCTGCATGGCCTCATGATACCTCAGCACAATGTTTCCGAAGGTACAAGGTACTAGAGGTCATGCAAAATGCCAGTATGTAATGTACTACCGTCACCACCTTGGCCCTTGCTGCTGTCCCTAAGCCCAGAAGCTATAGGCCTTAAAGGGTTAGCCTCTGCAGAGTAGAAGTTTATTAGTGTTTAGGGTTTATGGTTTCGGGTTTAGGGCTTAGTTCGTTTCTCATTCATCCCTACATAATAGAAATTCTATTCAGTCATGGGACTACCCTGCGCCTGGATGCATTTTTTGCAAACTTTCCGACTCAGAGCAAGGGCTTGGGGTTTGGGGTTAGAGGCCTGAGTAACCACCTATGGCATGGACTCAGTATTCTAAGGCAGCTTTTTTATAGTACCCCGCAAAGCCCACCTGCGATTGTTTCTGGTCGGTGTGGGCAATCCCCATGAACCCTGTATAACATCAGCTTCCATAGTCCATTATATGTTGGATTTGGTTTGCCATGGATGTAACATCTACTAGAGTATGATCTACATTCGAAACCCTGCGCTAGTCCCGCTGGCGCGTAAATGACAGTGTTGTTCTGGTAGACACAAAGATTAAGCTGAAGAACAATCTTGCGTACAATCCAGAGTGAAGCTGTAAAGGTTTGCACAATCAGTAGCGTTATTCCCTTATACTCCTTTTACCACTACCGTACTATAGTACCGTGTACCCCAAAATCCTACTCTGCAGAAGACTGACTATCTCGTCCTAATCCTTGTTTACCATTAAAGTATTGTACCCCAAGCCCCAACCCTAAACCCTAAACCTAAACCCTATGTAATCCCCACATCCCCTTCATTTGAGGCCCTCAAGTGCTTTAGGCAGCACGTCTGACTGCCAGTGTGCTTGAGGTTGCACGCTCACAAACTGAGAAGGCCAGGAACCATGGTCTTCAACGAGCCCGCATAAGCTAGGGTTTAGGATTTAAGGTTTAGGGTTTCAGGTTTTAGGGTCTAAGGTTTCGGGTTCAAGGGTTCAGGTTTAGGGTTCAGGGGACACAAAGGCCTCCCATCTGAGTTCAAATAGTGAGGCCAATTTCATGGGGATGCCCATAGCATCCCTAAACCACAAAGCCCAAGTCCCAAGCCTAAGCAGCAAGCCCTAAACCCCACACCTTCAACCAACCCAAAAAACCTTGAAAATCCCAAACTCGAGATCCCTGAAAGCTGTAAAGCCTAAACCATGAACCCTTACCTACAGGGGTTTAGGGTTTAGGGTTTAGGGTTTAGGGGTACTCTCCCAAACTCTATGAAGCCTCAACCCATCTCTGCCATCACAAGGTTTCATTGTGGGTGATTGTTGGTCCGACTCAGGCGGAACCTTTCCCATTTCGGGTTTTCAGGGGTAGGCTCCATTTTTTAAAGAAGTATTACGCTAACCCCTATACACTTTATGAAGCCGCAACATTTTTGTATTACGCTAGTCCCTATATACAGGTTATGAAGCCATAAGTTTTCATAGGACCCCCAAACCTACAATAGTTTTGGGTTTACTGTTTAAGTTTATGGTTAAGGGCTTCGGGATTTAGGGTTTGGGCAGTTTGAGGGTGGGCTATACGGAGATATGTCGGGGTATGTAGGGATAATGGAAAAGAAAACGGAAACTACAGTATTTAGCTAGGGTTTCAAAGTTTAGGGATTGGGGGGATGTTGAGGGTGTCGTGACAAGGATGTAAGAGCTTGGTTTTAGGGTTTTGGAGTCTCAGGGTCAGGCTTTCGGTGGCGGTCAGTAAAAACCTTAAACCCTAACCCTAAACCCTAAACACCATCATGTTCCCTTCCTAGCGCCTCTTTTCTACTCAGACTTAGGGGCGAAGGATCGTTTTTTCTTGGTTTCCGGGTTGGGCTGGCGATTTGCCGTTGTTTAGGGTTTAGGGTTTCTCCAGATGTTTGGACTTCGGATGCGGGCTGAGGGACTCGGATTCGAGGGTTAGGGCTCTCGATTTCTAACTTGTCCAGCTGTTGTGGCCGTGTCACATGGTCCCCAACATACTGCGACCCCTTCTATGATATTGACAAACTTCCCCTGCGCAGCTTGCGCGACTTGCACCCTGGTGTAGGACTGCTTTAGCAGCCCTAAAGCCTAAAGCCTAATCCGCCGCCCTACACTTGAAGTCATGGGCTGCTGTTAAGAAATCTAGATTTAAGGTTTCGGGTTTCAATTCAAGTTGCTATCATGAGGAAACCACATTTTTCGCTGCAGGTCCAAACTGCTGTCAACTATAGATCCTCATACTATAGATCCAAACCATGGTAACCTAACATGGACTATAGTCTAAACCTTTTAAAGTGGGTTATACAGGGGATTATATAGGGGAGGTGTTAAGGAGATATTAGGAATTTAGGTAGCTCACATGAACTCAACCCTAAACTCTGAACCTTTAAGCCCTAAGCCCCAAAATTGCACCCTAGACCTAAAACCCTGCGCCAGTCTAGGCTAGGGCTTGCAGGTTTCAAAAGCTTGGATGAGAGTAGCGCTCACCAAGAATGGTTTCATCGACCCTCCTCCTACTTTCTATTAAGGCTCAGTACCCACAATTAGGTGCCATTCACCACAAATGAGGGGTACTAGGAAGATCTGGCTTCATGGACCCTATATATGCCGTTTTTTTATGGAGAGACTGTGCTGGCTGCTCAACATGCGACTTCTCAAAACTTTGGTCCAACAAAATATGTTTTCCCCGTCCCCTGCACATATGAGAGTGCACAGTAGAGGGACCCTCAAAACAGGAACCCGATTTGAGACCTCAAAGGGTTCCCGTTCATTCTGAACACCACGACCATGCACAACGGATGCAGTACCCTCCCATGCCGTAACATGGAACCCTGTCTTACCCTGCGAACGGGACCCCAGTCTAAAAAGGACCCTTACGCCCGAAACCCCTAAGCGGTGAAATTTCAGGTTTCATATTTGTTTGGGGCATTGCAACCCTAAACCCTAAATAGGGTTCGGTTTTGGTTTGACTTTGGAGTTTGCGTTGGCTTCCTCGACTCTAGGGGCCCAGCTTCATTGCCAATATTGTTGAGGTGCTTTTGACACATCCAATATAGACCCCAATACGCTAGAATCCGTGATTTAGGAACCCCAACAGAGTGGGCACGTAGTTGTTATCCAGGCCCCTACAGATCGTTTACTTCATGTAAATCAGGGTTTCGTTGATGCACCCCACAGCAGCTAAACCCTAAACCCTAAACCCTAAACCCTAAACCGCGTCACGTACAAGTGCCGCTTGGCAGTTACGAAGCCCTGCTACGCGAGCTGGCACAGTTCAATGCGCCTAGTCTTCTTCAGTTCTTACTTTCTAGGAGCTCTTTGGACCCCTACTACCTGGTACCCCACTACTATTTAGGCCATATTCCTTCTTTATTTGGGTCTAGATGGGTAGTGGGGTACCAGGTAGTGGGGGTCCTGGGAGTCCCTAAGATTACTGCTTGCTAGTAGGAGGGAAGAGTCCTTGTAGTAGTCTATACATTTGTACAATTTACCGCCCGTGAAATAATGCTTTCAAGGTTCTTGTCCCTTCCTTCAGTCCCTCTTACGAAGCAGCCAGCAAGTTTAGAAGTACTCATTGACACCCAGAATTAAGCCCAAACCCTAAACCCTAAACCCTATTAAGCCTATAATCTATTCTATAGCTTTCATACCCAGAGCTGGTCCGCCCGCCCACTGGTAGTGGGTATAGCCGGAAGATATGAAAGGAGTTCTACTTTCTGGATGGTCTGGGTAAGAGCCAGCCGGGTATTGGGCCTTCCGAACCTTGTGGTTTAGGGTTTAGAGCATCCCAAATTCAACATCTACCTGGACCCCAAAAGTATGTAGAATAATAGCCCTAAACCCCAAAATACAGCCATAAAGGCCACTGTTTTAGATACTGTTAGGGTCCAGGTAGGCATCTAGGAAAGTGCGAAAAGCCCCCCCCCCCCCCACATGTAAATCCATGGCTCTCACTGGCCCCAGCATTTCCGTAAGGGAAGGGGGGGGACGTAAACCCCAACATACTAGACTGCTTGTTATCGGACCCGCCAGAAGGACCCTCAATTTCTGGAGCCCCAATCCCTGCAGACCACTCAGTTTCCATCACTTTCCATGTAGCGTTCCAGTTGATTCTCCAGGGCTCCATATCCATTATATGTGCCCAATGTAACACTATACTACCCTATATCTAGACCTAATAGTAGTTTCCATGTTGTCTTCCATTATCCCAATATAACCCCTATATATATAACCCCATCCTTCCGTATTTCACCTAAATAGGTTTAAGATGGGGCGCCCTTGTTTCAGCCTTAGCAGGCTTCTGGGTAAGCTGCTTTTAGGGACCTTATATTGGGGTTATATGGGGATAATGGAAAAGAAATGGAAACTACTATATTATAGTAGGGTATATATAATGTTATATTGGGGTTATATGGGTTTTTAGGGTTTCCGTCTGAAGCGTATTTACAGGGGTTGTCCGCAAGGCCTCACAGCAGAAAACTTATTCTGACTTGGACGGCCAGCAAAAACTAGAACACAGCAAATTGAAGCCTGCAAGTGGTGTCGCCTAGTTATAAGTACGCTACTCTGGGGATCCCTAAGTGGTGCAAGATGTCCTCCATCCACCGTCGGTCTCCACATCCTGAGTCTAGCTCTACATCTCTTGGTCTAAAAGTCAGATTCACTTCTCCTTTTTCCCGGTCCTGTTTAGGACTTTTGGGGATTTAGGGTTTAGTTATGGGGTTTAGGGTTTAGCTTTTTTGTTACAACCTTTTCCTCCCTTTTCCTAGACCTGGTGCTTAAAGCGGGTGCGTCTCCCGACACTAAACCCTCTACCCTAACCCCAAACCTCAATCCTGAACCCAAACACTAACCCTAAAACCCCAAACATTGGATACCGCCCCCTCTCAGACAATAAATATATTATGGTTATGTATAGCCCTTAATAGGACTTCAATATAGACTGTTACTGGGTGGGGGCAGTACCCAACCCAAACCCTTACCCCTAAGGGTCTAACTGCTCATCAGCGATTTTGAGAGCCATCCTCATCATGTGAGCTGGGTCTGCTATGCAACGCAGGGGCAGAGCGAGATTGCAGTAGGTTTCAGGGGTCTAGGGCTTAGGTGTTTAGGGTTAAGTTGAGGTTTAGGGTTTGGGGGGTTTAGGGTTTAGAGCCTGTCCTGTAGTTTTATAAGGATTGCGCCAGGATAATCTTCTTCATTGTTGAGGGTCCACATAAACGTCTGCTACTATCTTTGTGGCATTTTGAGCCTTTTCAGAGTTTCATCTTGCTCCAAGATGAATTTTGCAGTGAGCGGGCGAAGCGCCAGGTGTCCCAACCCGAAAAGCCCGGCCTAAAGGCTAAACTCCACCAACCCTAAACCCTACCCTATCCCTAAATCCTGAACCCTAAACGTTACCTAAAAACATAATGAGTGGTTGACTACATAGAAAATGGGCCAAAAAAGGCTTCATTCGAGGTTTTGGGCATCGGTCCAAGTGAGCCAAACAAAGCCCTAAGGAGTTTGTCAAATTACCTTAGTACCCTACACTCCCCCTGATTCTGTCGGGTTCTCAGAGGCCCCCCTCTTTTGTAGAATCTCTGGACCCTTCCCCTCGAGTCGTAAACCCTAAACCCCTAGACCCTGACACCCTAAAGCCCTAAACCTTAATACTGCAGTCGTGGCCATTCTCTCTGCCATTCCCCCATTTTAAGCCTAAACCCCATACATCCCTATATGTGTCCCTATGTAGGTCCAATATAACCTGACCCTAAACCCTAAACCCTAAACCCTAAACCCTAGACCCTAAGCCCTAAGCCCTAAACCTTGAACTTTGAGGTTCCTTCGCGGCGAGTGGAATAGCTGGGGTGAAGCAGATGATGCACTTTGGCGCCATTGTATGGTTGGTTCGGGGTGTTGGCTTTCGGGGTTTGAGGTATAGGCATGGCCCTAATTCAGGTTTGGGGGTTTGGCGGATTGGGGAAAGATCCTACCTTAGACCTTGCAATTGGGAATCATGAGGTTAGAATTTGTTCAGGTAGCAGCAGTAGGGCTTAGCATGATTTAGCATTTGGATCTACGCGCGCTGCGGACCCCACCCAATAACAGCTAGAGAATGAATTTTTCAGTTACCGCAACCCCTACAATAAGGACCCTAGAATAGGCACATGATCCATAATCTAAACTCCTGGTATCCCCATTAATAAACCCTATTTATATAATCGTCTGCCCTATATAACCCCCTTTTAAGGAGTTTAGACTATGGCTCACATGATAGTGATGCAGCTCTAAACCCTAAACCCCTAAACCCTAAACCCCTAAACCCTAAACCCCTAAACCCTAAACCCTAAACCTCCATTTTTTTTTGGTCCGGGAGTTGGGTAACCAACTTCACCAATGCGCAGCCCTATTGGGTATTCTGGGGGTAGTCTTTTGGGCCAAGAACGGGTTTTGGGGTTTAGGGTTTAGTTTAGGGGTTTAGGGTTTAGGGTTTAGGGGTTTAGGGTTTAGGGTTTAGTATTTTGGGCCGAGAAACCTTAATGCAGACCCCTGATTGATTCACCACCCTCTCTTAAGGGCCTTAATAGTAGGATCCCCATTAGAATCCTTACTAAGGAGGGGAGTTGATTAATAAGGGGTCTACATTATCCCAACAGTTTCGTCGGCCCGGCAGTCTACCCGTACTTGTGTTGAAATCGCACTCATGTAGTGTTCAGGCTCTTCCAGACACACCTCCCTGAACACCCCTCTTTACTTCCCCAACATAGTCCCAGGAGGTTTATTAAACATGTTGGGGAAGTCTGAATGCTCACCTTTGAATCCAATCCTTCCAGACAAGGCCTGAACCTTGAACCTTCAAACATAAACTTTGGGTTATTCCCCCTTACAGTAACTGCTACCACAAGGGGTAATAGGAATCATAATAGCCCCTTAATAAGGCCCCCTTTAAGGACAGTTACTGGGTGGGGCAATGACCCAACATAAACCCCATCCTGCAGGGAGCCATGATGAAGATTGACCATTTCACTTGGGCTGCCAACGCCTTTGGGCTGAAATTCGGGGTTTATAAAGTTTAGTGTTTATTGGCTGAAATTGGGGCGGTTAAGGTTAAGGGCTTATGGGCTGACATTGGTGGTTTCAGGTTTAGGTTTTACGGATGGAGGCTTACGGTTGAAGATTTAAGGCTTAGGCTTTAGGGCTTGGGGTTCCAATAATCCAATGTGATACATTCCATAAATAGGGGAACCCCAATATAGACCCCAAAATACTTGAACTCTCCAGTACACTATACCCCTTATTGAAAGGACTCCCAAAGAGGGACCCTCAATTTTTGAACTTAGGGTTTAGGGTTTAGGAGCACCCTACCCTGTCCCTGAGAAACTCCCGCAGCAGGATTTCAGTCTTGAGGGTAGGGAAACACCAAGTGATAATCAGCCAACATCCCATAGTCTCCTAACACTTGTTGGTATTGATAACTCTTATCTCCTTATAAGGAATTGTTCTTAGTTTTGTTGTAGTACAACCCAAATCGAGTAAAACATACACATATATATATATATTTTATACATACTATTGTAGCTAAAAGGAAATCGCAGATCATGCTAGCGTTTTGTAGAATACCTACCCAATTGGACTTCGAGGGCTCGATGTGGTTGCACGTGCAGGCTGCGAGTTTTGACCTAGGCACGCGGTCATGGGTTTCGGGTTCAGGTTTGGGGTTTAGGGTTTATGGTTAGAGGGACGAGCGTACAAGATAGATCAGGCTAAGTGTCCCCGCCTGGAGGCTTGAAGAAACGTGATTCATGAAAAACTGGTGATTCTTTTAATTCATTACCCTGAACTGTTTGGAGTAAAGTACAGGCACTGGAAGATCCCAGAAAGTCGCGTACTTTCTGTAAAATTGGCGTTAGCAAATAGCAACGTCAGATACACCAGAGGTCAGCGGATGCTGACATCCCAACATTTTGTAGGCTTCCACTACACCCAAAACCCTAAATCCCAAGCCTCAACCCCAAGCACCCCAACCCCCCCGACACCCTGATTTCTACGAACTGGCAACCCTGGCGTAATGACTTCAGACAGTTGCGTGAATCATTACCTACTGCCAAGGTTCTTCCCTCCTAGTGGTGATTTGGGAGTTTCTGAGAATTAGGGGTACCTCTTTGAGGCTTCTGATTTGGGGCTTAGAGTTTAGGGTCTAGTAGTTTTTCGTTTGTACTTGGCTCCATATCATCGAAGCCCCCATGTAAGTACAATATGATGTACTCCAAAGCGTTGTTGAACTATTCAGGTTCCTACACTGCGTGTACAGCATATACTTTGGGCCTGACTGGGTTGCTACATGGATACTTTTGATTCCCAACGTTTAAGGGTTTGGGTTGTTATGGGTGCTTCTGACTGACGTGTGCAGACTCCACGGCCCTTCCGCTGTCACAGGATTTAGAATCAGCTAGTATCCTATTGTTTGCGCCTGCACTCTGTACGGATTGTGCTTGGAGGTTAAAAATGGAACTGACTATAAGAAGCCAAGCCCCGAATATCATCCCGGGTTGCCGTGTCACTTTCCAATATCTTCTCCACTTGAATCTCCGTTCTGGAGCTATAGATCCCTAGGAGCACCCAGCACATGACAACCATGCCGTCAGAACATCCGCACAAAAATTCGCAAGGTCTCCTTGACGCAGTACACCAAGTCCAAGTTTGCGCCATACCAAGGCTCTACGGGTCTATGTGGCTAGGGGTTCTGGCCCGAAGCCGTATATAAACCCGTTACGATAACTCTTGCTTCACGGTAAGGGGATGTTGGGGGCTGAGGATTTCATATGAGCCATAGTCTAAACTCCTTAAAAATGGATTATATAGGGGAGTATTATAGGGGTTATTTAGGGGATACTTTGACAATGACTATAATACAAATCCTACAACCCCAAACCCTAAACCCCCATATAGCCCATGATTACTAGGAGCTTAGACTATGGCTCATATGGGTTGTTCCTGTTAGTGCTTGAGTGCTGCAGTTGGATCTCGCGTGCAGTCTCTGAATGCCCACTGACGGGCTAGGAACATCCAGTTACATATTAGGGGTATATTGGGGTTATATGGGGACAATGGAAAAGAAAAGGAAACTACTATAATGGTTTAGGGCCTAGGGCTTAGGGTTTAGGGCTATGTGAGCTACGGGCTAGGAAAATCCAGCTTCATGCCATCTGGGCTCATCCTGGCTTACTCTAATAGAGTCTCCTTACATTTTTTGGCCCGAAGGAAACATTCAACACGTCATCTTGATTATAGACCTGAGGGGACTACAGATTAGGGTTCAGGGGTATTTCTCAAAACAAGTCCAGTACAATCGTCCAGAAAAGCCCGCACGGTCCACCGTAAAACTCTCAATGACCCATCCACCCCTGGAGTTTCCACAAGGAGACCGGTATATGGTAGTTTCCCAAAATTAAGGTACCCCAATATAGACCCCAATATATTATAGCCCTTATTATAGGGACCCCCAAGAAGGTACCCATAATTTTGAGGAACTCCCATATATGGATTGCAAGAGGATGATGGCGGAGAGGTGGCCCCGATTCTGAGAAGGTCCCAAATGAGGTCTCTACATGTGCAGAAGGCCTTTAACTAACATGCCTCTTTTTTGTAAGCGTTTAGGGTTTAGGATTGAGGGTTTAGGATATTTGGTGGGAGCTTTATGTAGTTTCTGCGGTATATTGGCAGGTATGTATACATTACATGACCAATTTGGCAGGCCTTCCCTTCATTGAAACCCTCCCATACCACGTATCCCAAATAAACCGCAGGCCCTAAACCCTAAGCCCATCCAACAGAGCTGCAGCGTTGACACCCTAAACCCTACACCGCGGTCCTCCAAACATCTTTGCACCCTAATCCTCCAACCCTATGCCCTAAACTCCCAAGAGTTTCCTGGCAGGCTGGGCCAAGTCGTATGGTGCCTCCTTCGCATGGGATCAGAGTTTACCTCGCGGCTCATACGCTTGACATACAAAATCCTGCACGAAGCTTAACAACACGACGAGGTATTCTTAGGCAGGAAGGGTCATGCAAGATTTGTCCATACTATAATCAACTATAATATACTATAGACTACTATGATCTATTATAATATACTATAATCTACTATAACCTATAATAAGAATTATGCTATTGCTATAATCTACTATGAGCCTTTTGGGGGGCTTCGGAATGGCGAATGGTACGAAATCTGCTTCTTCCCACCCCCCAAATGAAGAAGACCACATCAGCCCTCTTGGCTTCAGGCATTTAGGGTCTAGGCGACCCGCAAGTCGCTTTAGGAGTGTAGGCTAGGCATCTCAGGACGGATGGGAACGAAAGGGCACCTGGTACTGGTAGCCTCAAAAGGTCAACCTCTCTCATCCTTCAAAAATTACCCCAGTCGTATGAGCTATGCTCTAAACTGTTTGCAGAGGTTATATGGGGGACGCTTATCGGGGTAATAGGGTGAAAACTAGGAGTTTAGACTACAGCTCATATGGGGCTTCCAGGGGTGTCATACAAAAGGGTTGGGGTTGGGAGGCCCCATATGCCGTGGAATTGCCCAAGGGGACGACGGCGAGGTTGCAGTGAGAGTAGCTTATGTCAATCCCCCTACAGTGCTAGCCCGAAAAGATGGAGTTGATAGGGCCTTCATATACCTATTAGGGTTTAGGGTCCTTTGTGGTACCAATGCCTGGGTAGGGGATTGACCCAAAGAGTAGTGCAATCTTTTTGGCACGAGGCGTTATTTTGCATTGCATCTCCCAATCTGGGTCATTCTTCGACATAACTTGCGAATTTTGTTATTTTGAAGCCAAAGCCTTGACAACAAGAACGACAGTTCTGATATCCCAACAAAGAATCTAAACCTCTAGACCCTGAAGCCCCAAACCCAAACCCTAAACTACAACCTGTCGGGTTCAGGGTTTCGGGGTTTAGGGTTTAAGATATAGGGGTTTGGGGATTTAGGATTTAGGTGTTTAGGATTCCGAAGCCCTATGCCCTGAATTAAATCCCCGAATTCTATACGTTGGGTACTGGCCCCACCCAGTAACAGTCTATATTCAGGGTCCTCTTCAGCGCTATATATAACCATATTATAATTATTATCTGGGTGGAGGCAGTATCCAATCTATACTTGAGGCTTGTTGGTGGTTAGTAGCCCATGGAGGCAGGAATAGTTTAGGGTTTAGGGTTTAGGGAATATATTATCACCTCTTAGTCTTTCTGGATGCCCGTGTTGAAGTCCATTTAACAAATATTTCTGAAGCCCCTGCTGATTCCCCAATCCCACTGAGAACTCCAAAGCCCTTAGCCCCTAGACGCCTTTAATAGGCCCTAGACTACCAAGCATCAAAACTCTCAAAATCCCTCACAGCCCTAAACGCTAAACCCTAAACCCCTGAAGCTACCAACCCTCGAGCCCAGTAACCCCTAAACCTAAACCCTTGATTTTAGGGGTTACAGTAGGGTTCCTAAGCCGTAAACCCGAAACGCTTAAAGCCGAGGCATACATCCTGTCCGAGAGCTTCTTTACAATCTGCCGGATTTTGATCCAAGGCATACAAACTTCGCACCGGATCCTCACCTGTGCCTTGACGTGAAATTCGGGGTAGCTTTAAGTGGGGATATAGGGGTTATAGAAGGTTTAGCGTGTAGGGTTTCCCAAAATTTTGGGGTACGCTTTTGGGGTTCCCCATAAGAAAGGAGTATAGCATTTTGGGGTTGAAATTTGGGTCCACGTACTTTGGGAAACTACGAAGTAGTTTCGCGCTTAAGGTTTGGCGTTGGGAGTATGGATTTCGGGCTTTGGGGTTTGGGATTGTAGGTTTAAGATTCAGGGCCCTAAGCCCTACCTAAACCCCAAAAGTATGTAAAATAATAGCCCTAAACCCCTAATCATAGCCATAAAGGCCATTATTTTACATACTTTTGGGGTTTAGGTATAAACCTTAAGTCTTAGAGGTTTCGGCTCTAGTCTTGGGAGCGGAGGTTTAGGGTGGAGGGTTTGGGATTGGGGGTTCGCGGTCTAGGGGTTTTGTTGGAATTTAATAATGCAGGGCTCCGAATTTTAGTTTGATCGTTCAGGGCTCTTCATCTGGCGTGTCCTTGTGTGCTTTAACAAGGTTTTGGGGCTATCGAGCGTGGATTTTTGCGCGTCTTGTGATTTCAGCATCCTGCTGTAGAGTTTTTGGAGCCCTGACCCAGTTGAAGCTGTATCATTTGTTCTTGGCTTGAGCTGTGCGGTTGTTTTGCCTTCGGGGATGTGGTTTATCCCTGCAATAGAAGAGTGAGGTGTACAGGCTCTAGCTGCGGACTGCAAGTTTAAGGCTAGGGTCTAGGGTCCCCATCCCTGAAGCTTATTCCACTTTGGAAGGGTCAGCCCCTAAGTGTCCGCTCTAACCTCTATACACTATGAACTCCAAGCCTTAAATCCTAACTCTAAGCCCTTAACCCCAAATTCAGAACCCGAAGCCCTTAGGCCCCTAAACTCTACCCCAAGCCTAATCCCTAAACCAAACACAGCCTTGCAAGATTATCAGGTTAGGGTTTAGGGTTTAAGATTATCAGTACTGGGCTCTAAGAGAGGCTCCTGGATTGTGATTTACCCACTACATCCCGCAAGGGTCCATAGAATGCCAACAAAAAGCAATGGCGCACATTACCACTAGTTGTCCATGCTGGTGTTCAAAACGTGTCATTCTTACTATGATTAAAAGTATGGCTACTCTGACCATGAATTCCGTTAAAACCCATACCCTTAACCCTAATTTCGAGAAACCCTAAACCTAAAACCCTATATACCCCCTATATCCCCCTTCAAGGGTAGAATAATTCGAATATTTCTAGAGTGAACCTTTACTTTCAACTCGAGCATTCTGCGTCAGGTCCGGTTCCGAAGCTTCGAGGCGCCTTCGGGTGAACTTGTCGTGGTTTGCGGAGGAGTTGTTCAACATACGGTAGAAGTTAGGATTTAGTGATTCTCCACTTAAACGTTGCTATAGGGCGCTTTGGACCCCCAAAACCTTCGTCTAACTGTTTAGGGTTTGAGGCTTAGATGCCTCTACAGCCAGGATATTTGACACTATGCTACAATCAGTTATTAGTGTCCAGGTTTGTTTTCCAAAAGCACATGGTAGTTTCCATAAATAGGGGGACCCCAACATACTATCATCCTTCTTATAGGGAGCCCCAGAAAGGTATTTTTTTTGGGAAACTCTCGCATAGAGAGTAACGAGCCAGGGACTTTGTACACTCATACATTATAATCGAGAACTAAATGAAAAAGAAAATGGAACATGACATGGACACAGGAATAGCGTCCCTGGGGGAATTCCTGCTTTGAGAAACTGCAGGGGGTTCCTGATCCCCGTATACTAACATTAAATACCACACCTCCCCCTAACATAAATTCATTCACCTCATATATTGGGGCTTGGGTCAATCCCCCACCCACTAATGGTACCACCAAGGACTATGGTAAGTATGTGAAAGCCCCATTTACTCCATACCGCGGAGCTAGTACTGTAGGGGTGATTGAATGGTGATTGACCTAAGTTGGTGCCATATTTCCTATTAGGGGTTTGGGGTATTTAATATCAGTAGGATGGGTTATTTTGAGCAACCCTTGGGTGTACACCCTATACCCTTAACCCTAAACCCTTCATCATGTGGTGTCATTCTCAAAAGTCTGACGTCTGTGGGGTTGCCAATTATAGCAATGCACCAACTCTTTTGGGGCTACTGAATTTGGGATCCCCGAATTGAAAGCCTATTCATTTGCTAACCACACTCTGTCTGCCTTAGGGTTTCAGGGTTTAGGGTTTAGGCTTACTGCAGATGGCCCGTGCTTTTCTTTGTTGGGCCAGTGCTAGTCAGTTGTGGTTGGACCAACAGGTAATTCCGTACAAAGATTCTCAAAATCACCCCCCCAGGGAATCCTGAGGAACGCGCTTTGCAACCTCATAGGCCCCTAGGGTCTAGGGGCCCTTGTTGTGAGAAACCTTGAATAAGGCCGTGTTTGTCATGATCTTTCCTCCAGGCCGGCGCAACGTTGAACCACATTTCCCAGATTGCTCAAAACCCTAAGCCCTAAACCCTAAACTGAATCAAGGAAACTACACTAAAAAGCTCCATGACGATCATGAGACCCGTATAGGGTCCATAGGGGTCGGGGCTACTAGAATCCTCTTTGTATGGATTGGTGAGGAAGGAGGGGAAAGGATCCGTATTGCGCCTTCTAAATTATTCCTTTACCATGGTAAGTAATTCTTATGTCCATTTTCTTCACCTCCTACTAGGTACCAGTAAGTCGTTGGCTTGGTTCTTTGTAGATCCTATAAATGAGGTCGCAGGTCAAGACTTGTTAAAAGTCCGCACGGGAGGCAGTGGATGCTTGAGCGAGATCTGTGGACCCAAAACGAGGCCAGACTTTTAGTTTAGGTTCAGGGTTTAGGGTTGGGGGCTGCGGGCTTAGGACCCAGGAGGCCCAATACCCCTTTTTTCACGTAGTGTAGAATAGATTACAGGTAGAATCCTAGTATGGTTTAAGGTAGACAGTCCTTGACTAGGGAATGAACACTGAGCTATCCTGAAACCCCAAAATTGGACCCTAAACCCTAAACCCCAAAACTGGACCCTAAACCCTAAACCCCAAAACTGGACCCTAAACCTTAAACCCCAAAACTGGACCCTAAAC
>CAJNIZ010005666.1:0-19006 GCA_905231905.1 Symbiodinium pilosum | reverse complement strand
ATGAATCATTGCAATATTTTTAGGGCCCCAAAATCAAAACACATTATAGGGGAACTTCCCAATCATTGCCGGGTCCTGAATAAGCCGGCCCGACAACACATTATAGGGGACCTCTAGAATAAACAGGGTCCAACATTAATAGAAAGTCTATTTAGAATCAATTAAAACCCATTAGACATCGAATCAAAGAGGCAGAAGACTGTTACATAATTGACCCCCCCAACCTTTAAAATTTTGATCAGGGGGTCTGCTGGGCTAGGATTTCATTGCTTAGACTGTTCGGATGCGCGGTTTGATCGAAATCGATGGTTTTGGTAGCATCAGACTCCAGATTCGACAGGTAATTATTGAGCCTGGCATTAGGTTTAAAGCCCCGGCTTTTAAGTCTAATAGGTTATTGGTCTTACCATTACCACGGCTATTGACCACCCAGATAACTTATATTATTGAGCATCAAGAGCTCTGCCAGATTACCTCCTCTGGAATTTGATTGCCAAGCCTGTTCGAAGAAACAGATTATTGAGAAATCGATGTGGCATAAATTCCAGATTCCACTAGGTTTACAGGTAATCGAGCCTGTCCTTTTCATGTAAAGGCCTGGCTTTAAAACCAAGACCTCATCCAAACCTTTCCCAACATGTTTTTCCGGCAGAAAATTTACTTATCATCCCCAAGTCGAACAAGGGGTCCCGAAGAGTTCTCTGGCGATTTACTTTACAACATTAAACCCGAAGCCTTCTGGGGGTTCTTGAGTCTGCGGAGCTCATGATGACACATGGCAGGCACCGTTGCATAACAGTGCAGAGTGTTGATTACACGCGTGTACGTGCCAGAAAATGCGGCTTCAGTGTCTCAGGGGAAGCCCCTTCGTGGAAGTTGTTAGTATGTTAGTAGTACCCCCCAAAAGCTGGACAACATTTCTAGCATCTCATTAACGTCAGATGCGAGGGATTTGCCCGGACGCTGGAGCATATTTTTAGAACCCCACCCTTTCACCTGACGTTTGTTGCCGACACTAGACTGACGAAGCTTCTCCTTCAACGCTTGTGAAGAAGAAACATCAATGACAAGTATTACACCCACAGCTTTAGTTGTGTGAATGCAATTCAAGATTGTACCACGCATGCTGTCTATCCACGCCGGTGACCTCTCCTACACCTGCACGGGCCTTTTGGCGAAGACCTACAAGTAAAGAAGTTGCTTTGCGAAGTTGAGTGCTGAATTTGTTGGAAGCTAAACGTTTCATCAGGGTATCTGCCGAAATTCAGGCACGGAAAGGCAGTGAACCATCAGCGATGGGGTTGATCATGGCAGTCGCGATGCCGCAACATCCCACGCAGACTCAACATAGAATCTTGCACAGGATTCGATCAACTTCTCAGCAATTGGGTAGCATGTCTCTTCTCGCGCATGCCACTCCGATTGCTTCGTGGGCTTTTCAGGCAATGCCTGCTTAGGACGAGGCTTGACCACCCAAATGCCAGAAGAAACAACCGTAAGATCCAGAGTGAGAATGCGCTGTGCATGGTTAAGCAGGTGCGCTGTTCTAAGAACATTCGCTGATCTGAACAGTGGCATGGCAAACTTATTTAGCAAGAAATTTATTCCAGTCCTTCCACACCCTATGCTACGCAAACTCCGATCAGTTTGAACCACGTGCCGCAATAAGCAGCGTTAGTGGCAGGTGTAACGGTACAACCAACCAAGCACATCTCCTGCAGCAAGAAGCTTGCAAGCTTTGCGTGAAAAGGCGTGATGCCGGGCACACGTGACCAGCCACCTCCACATGTTGGTGATGCAGCATAGTCTCTTCCCAGAGGTGACTGAACTCTCTTCCTCTCTGTCCCTCTCTCTCTCTCTCTCCCACCCCCACCCCTTTCATCCCTACATATTCGGAACATGTCATTGGCGGAAAGAAAAATAGAGGAACATTGTAGATAGCGGGCACATTTAGAGCAACCAGAGAACCGTGCTGAGCAAATTAGTAGAACACTTTCCCTCGGTGTGGCTGTTCCAAGCCACGTATATTGAATGAGCAGCGGCAAAAAACATGGCGTTTTGCATGGTCTCGCTGCTACGAATTGGCAAAAGTAGACGGTCTGTTCCGGGTTCTTTGGTGTGGGACTCCAACGTTCAATATGAATTTCGCTGTCTGGGGAGTGTGTGAGACCCATAGAAGAAGAGCAAGGGAGGGAGGGAGGGAGGGAGTGAGGTAGGGGGGCAAGCAGGCGATGGAAAGAGGGAGAGTGAGTGAGTGAGGGAGTGACCGAGTAGGCGGACAGAGGCGGCAGGGGGGAGGGGGAAGAGGGGGAGGGCACCTCGCAACTACCAGCTTCGTATGTGAAGCCAACAACGTCCACCTGCTTCTCGCAGGTGGAGGGTGCCAGGGTTTGATATGGGGATTCCTCGCACTTTACAGTAGAGCTTTCTGGGATTTGTGGGACCCAAGGAATAGATGGGCATGCTACAGTAGGAAACGAGAGGGTACACGCGGTTAGCATGCCTCGAGAAATCATTCATGAGAATCATGGATTGAAGGACCTAGAGTATGTATGGCTGGCTCAAGGAAGGGGCGTAAATGCCTGGAGCCTGACAGCAATTTCTTCCAGAGGGCTATCAGAGCAAGAACAGAGAGAGAGAGAGAGAGATAAGTGTGTATATATATATATATATCTACTTTTTTTCTCGTGGTAACTCCCACATTTTCTTTGCTGCTAGGCTCTTGCACGTGGTACTTGCAGCAGTGCCAGTTTCATTCCAGAACCACTTCATGGGGAGACTTCTTGGAATCCTCTCTTGGCTTTTAATTTGAAGCTGTCAAGCACATGTTGTATATTCTTGTATATTCCTTCCTTCTTGAGGCTGTGGAGGTTTTGAATGCTGCGAGGCCTGTGCAGTGTTGGACGACGGTACCCTGAAGTGCTGGGGTTACAATGCGGATGGCCAGCTGGGACTAGGACCGAACCAAGTGCCAAATTCCATTCTTCCGGGCTAGGCAAATTTTGGCCAGGCCAGTATTTTCTTCCTGCCGCCATTCATGCCTCTAAGACCTGCCTAGCCTTACGCCAACCTTGAATATTACGTGGAGCCCTGATGACGTTAGACCTAGTCATGTTGGTTCCTCAGACCATGCGCAAGCCGGTTGTCATCCCATCCTTGTTGGGCAGGAGCAGACTTGTTGGAGTGGTCATACTATGCATGGAAGGCTTCCCTCGCCAACTGCAACCTCAAATCCCAAACCACTACACCGGAAACACGCCACGTCGTCACTTCAGACTATAACAACATCTCAAACCGCATCAGTAGTTGTTCTCAGCGCATTCCAGGCAATTCTAGGGGCTTCATACATACCCTCAGAGCATGACGGTCTTCTTGTCGATGCTTGCAACAGGGGCTCATGAGTCTGGGAACCTCCTAAAAGGCTAGCGACACAACATCCATTTGATCAAGACTTTTTTCTGCGCATGGCACTAAAAGGCGGTATGTGGAGCAGATCCAAATCGAAGTTGCAGCACCTCTTGCAATATTCTGGCTTACGGAAGGTAGAAATTTGGATGCTCTGGAGCATCATCACGTTTCAGTGGGGCATGATTTCAGCTCCAGTCTGAGTAGAGATTGCTGGCTTTTCGCTGCAGTCGCACGTTTAACAGGCCCCACCACAAGCCAACCTCACAGGAGATGGAAGTAGTCGTGGTGCATCGGCCTCGGAGATGGGGGACAACCTCCCTGCTGTGGACGTGGGCACAGGCTTTTGCTCTTACTTGATCTCAAACGGAAGTGTGACAAGCGTGGTTTTCCAGGGTGTGTAGAGATAGGAGCTGCTAAGTTTCTATACAAGCCCGAAAAATCGGAGCAGTTTTGTCACTTTTGCTCAGGCATGGCAAGGGGTATACGTGGGCATGCCATCCCCAATGTCTGGAAGCTCCACGAAAGGCTGCTGTAACAACATAGCCCGCCCCAAACAAGCGTGGAGTACCAAAAGGAGTTTTTCACAGGTGTGGTACGTAGATATTAGAAGCTTCGGGCTTCATTGTTGGGCTCATGGGGCATGACTCTTTCGATGGGAGACAGATCAGTGGATTTGCACAAGGGGCCCCAGAAAGGCCACTGTCCATTCAACGACTGTCTCTACGACATCTGATTTGTTCAACAATCCCCAAGAATCATGTCCGTGAACTGCTGGGGGATTTTTCTGAATCATGTTTCATTCTGCGTGTTACAATCCCATTGCACAGCAAACCATAGTTGCTGCCATGATTCTAGGGCGGGTGATAAATGGAGGAGCAGAATTGCTTGCGTGACTGGTTAGCTTGAGGGAGTTTACTCCCAAAACGCTTAGCTAGGTTGCGCAAGGAGCGTGGGCGCGTGCCAATGTGGGCAAATAACTTGTCAATGGCATGGTATGCACGAGTCAGAAAGTGCCAGAAGTAGAACATGGATCAGGCATATGAAGCTAAAGCAATATGAACTCCCTGCGTAGAATGTGGAGCAATGTTGGTAGACTGGAACGGGTGCAGTGCAGTGGGTACTCAGTATTCGCATGGAGGCAGCAGTGGGATTGATTTCCGGAGCTGCGCGCGGGGCAGTTGCGAGAAACCTTCAGTGTAGCTGAGGTGAGGGTTCTGTATTTGTTGTGGGGAGGGTTGCACGTGGTAGCTACAAACACGCCAAAAACATCAAGGATCCCCAAGTAGGGTTTGAATCTAGAGTTTAGTGAGTTTCGTGTTACGCCTCGTTTTTCGGCGCCTAGTACTCTATCTTCCTGCCCATGTTGCAAAAAGCCCAAAAGAGAAATTGAAATGTGGGCCAGTGGGCCCTCAACCCTAAACCCATAGTCATTGGTCTGTTCGCACCTATGCTGGAGTTCTGCAAGATAGGCCGTACGGTCACGAGCGTCAGCGTCAGCAACACCTGGACGTGCGCTGTTCTTGATGACAGCGACATGGCTGATTTTGATACGCAGTCCTTGGTTTTTCTGGGTGTTGCACGCAGGCTTGGGTTTATGATTTAGAGCCGTCAGGGCTTCTGATGGCTTCTGAGCCTGCAAGGCTTGTTTGGATCCCATCAAGGCGCTCTTGTGGATTGTCCATCGGCACTATCCTTCCCGTTCGCGTACGCTGGCTTTCCTGTGGTACTGGCCGGTGGTCTCCTGGGGCACAGTGCTTCAGCAAGCTATCTTGTGGCTGCGTTGAGTAATGAAGCTGAAGCTGTTGTCCCGCTTGCAGATGCTGGCTGGGAAGTGTTCAAGATGATCGGTTTCTTTTTATTCCTCAGAAGGAATGGGACCAACTCTTGGCATGATTCCATGCTGTTTGCTGGTATCCGTACTTTGCAAGTGAAGAACGAGGATGGAATAGCCAACCCCATCGTCAAGGGCGCAGAAGGGTGACAGCCCCATAACTGGGTACCTCAAGACAGGCCTTTTGGCAATTCAGGGGGTCCTGTAATTATTTGCGCCATCCACAATGAGATAACCTCAGCTATCCATCCTCATTCTTAACCTGCTTGCTAAGTCCCCCTAAAGGCCTTGAACCCTAGGCCCGAATAGAGTAGTTTCCACTTCCTGTTCCATTCCCCTAAACCCTAAACCTTATTCCTGACAAAGTCTTCTGATCCTCCAAGTAGCCCTAAACCCTGAACCCTCAACCCTAGACTCCACAGCCCCTTCAAGACACCGGAGCCGGCAGCACGAATAACTCATCCTGGTCTAAGTTGGTTTGTTTCCGGTTTTAGGGTTTAGGGCTTGGGGTTTAGGTCTTATACGAAATACTGATGCTATCCATAATAGCAACTATAGATATAAGGGGATATTGGTTATAACCTGGGTACAGCCTGAGTGTTGTCTTATAGGAGAGACTCGCTGGCCTGTTGGGGTCTGGGAATTTGAGGGTTTGGGGTTCAAAATGTAGGGTCCAGGGTAGGGTCCATGCATCGTAACGCTCGGGTTGTAGGGTGTGGTTTAATGGCAAGGGGTTCCAAGCGATCAGGAGCCCCACACGCAGGAGCCATGATTGTCCAAAAATTCCAGATCTGAATCTGACCCTAAATCCTAAATCCCGAACCCTAAACCCTAAACCTTATGTCTAAGTCCTTTACAACGTCTTAAGAGATCTGAATCTTATCCAAAATGCTTAAGTAGACCCATGAAGGTTCAGTTGGACCAGTTGGGGGATTCATTATTGTTTGAGACCTGCCCAAGCCTCCATGCGCAATCCAAATCTCCAAAGCCAATCTGCAAGATCAAACTAATTCCTACATTTACCCGCCCATAAATTAACATGAAACCCAGCGAAGATTCCGGGTCACTTGAAAAGTGGGGCTCTATGTTACTTCAGTGAAGGGCAATGCTTCGAAAAAATTGGTCTTCTGTACCAGAAGCTGTTCGGACCGGTGCTCGGCCACCCGCTTGTCCAGTCTGCTCTAAAGTTTCCGCAGCAGGTGGCCCTCTGGGAAGTGTTTCCACCAACGCATCCAGCAATGCGTAAATAATCTGTTGAAACGAGGTTTCTGCAAGGCAAGACAAATAAAATCATGCATCCCACTTTGCCCCATGGCAGCGTGCACTCCGCGCAGCACCCAAGATGATGCTCACTTCCCTTCCTTGGCTAACGGCTAACTATACAATAAATCCGGAGGCCTACAATACAGGAATGCAATTTTGAACAGGCCTTGAAGGCGGCCAGACACTCACCCTAGCGAATGAGAGGGGATTTCTTAGGCGATCAGGGCGGCAAGGACACACGGAATGGGAAGGAACTTGGGATGTCCTTGATTTGCTAGTTTTTTTGGTGCGGTTATGAAACGCTTAGCTAAGAAAATCAAAAATCAAATCTATTGCCTATAGATGGCGGTTCCTTGATTTCATAGTTCTTTGATAAGCAATAATAACGAAGAAGGGAAAACTGAAAAAATGAATTTAAGTAGTTTCCTAATCACGGATTACGGTGGAGGTTTCCACTGGAGAGCTGAATGGGACCTGTGGGAGTTGCTGAATAAATATTCCCCTCAATAACTGATAGCATTTCAGTTCCGGCAGGCTTTGTCACTACGGCTGGGTGAAGCAATGATATTGACTGTGCCGGCTAGCTGGGAGCACAAAGTGAAGCAGCTCGTGCAATCCATAGGCAACGTGTTGAAAGGGCCACCCTAGAGGCAAGACAGGTCGAGTACACGATAACACAAGATTAGGACTCTTGCTGTCGTACTCATACCATGTGAGACTTATAATCTCAAGAAACCCCATGTGCCCTTTATTCCCCGAACCGCAGCGGACTCCTATCTTCAGAAACTCCCGCTAATTGTCAGGTAGCACGAAATGCTGGGGTGCTGCTGGAAGTGGACATTTGGGACAAGGACGCGGGGGATCTGCACCTAGGTGTTGAGTCAAGGCTGAAGGCAGACGACCTTCATTGACACTTTGATATAGTGGTTTGCGGCATCTCATGACGGATGAGCTCAGGTCCCCTAATTACAGCCTGGGGGGTAGCCTTTTGCACTGTAGTCAGATGGCAGATTTCGGTCTACATTTTTCTTCTCAACTGGGATCCCTCTTTAAGGCTGAGGGTATAGGGATTCGGACGAGTACCAGAGGATGGTGAGGGTGCGTATGTGCACTCCGACTGAAAACCCCTTCTGAAATTTTGGGTGGCAAGCCTAAACCCCAACCTATGCATGCTGCCGCGCAACCCAAATTTCAAATTTCCAGGAGATAGCACTAGTCGTGGACAAGGAGGCGGGCTTCCTTGCCACATGCTTGAGGGTTGAGGTCTATTCCTTAAACAAGGGGTGGCTGATTGTCCTGGTTTTCTAGACTACAACAATGACCCCTATAATCAGGATTTTTCGGCGCACTCGCTCTTCAACAAACATGACAGACAAGAATGGCCCCTTCAATTGTCAGCAGATCTTACACGGCCTCTTCTGCAGTTTCGTTCCTGATTAGGGAGGATAGGCTCTGTTACGGGAGTACACAGATCGTGTTGTTTCGCTTGTGAACGCTATTCTAGAATGTATAGCCAAGCCAAGACCCCCGGCAGCTCAACAAAGACTAAGTCCAAGCATGGGAAACCCGGCAGCTCTTTACATTACAGGCGCCAGGATCCGCCAAGCCTAGTTTTAACGTCCCTTGAGATTGCACAGTAAGCCTGGGCTTCTGAATAGCAGCAGAAGGGGAACGCCCCCATGCAGTTTAAGATGTCATTAACTCTTGAGTAGAGAGAGAGAGAGAGAGAGAGAGAGAGAGCGCGCGCGAGTTGCTGTGACAGCATCCTGTGTGGGGCACTGCCCCAGCCTCCTCCATCTGGGGGGGGGGGGGTAGCACAGTGAGAAGAAGAAGAAGAAGCGCGCGAGTTGACACAAAAGAGCCCATGACGAATTTTCCGTAGCCCGTTTTAAGGTTTAGTCTCTCCAGTTGCAGGAGCTCACGCATATTGTATGCATCCTGAACACATCTTACAAGAACCCTCCTGATGCATTCATTTGGTAAGACCCAAGCACCTCGCAGGACTAGAAACCTTAAAGTGTCGCACCCCCAGACGCTACAAAGCATCACCCACGAGTACTGACGCTTCTCATGTGATGGGCCTGAGTCTGTCCTCCAGCACAGCCCGCACATGCCAGGTTGTTGCTGCAAGATATTCGTCTCTAAGTGGCCTATAGTTACCAAGGACCTGCAACTACAATTCCACCCACTGCATCCTCGGGAGCTTCTTAGATCCTCACTTCCTGTCAGCCCCACTCCACACATGTTTAACTAGACCTGAGCAAAGGTGGACAGCACCTACCCTGTTTTAAACTGGCATGGCCTTCTAAAGGGCAGTATGCCGTAAAGGCCCTCGTCCATGTTTGGGGTAGTGCACTTTTTAGGTAAAGCCCTGTAGCAACGCCCCGACTCCGGCGAGTAGTTCCCTCAGCGTCCACACCACATAATTCACCCTGGAAGGCAGAATCCTAAACTCGACCACCCCCTATGCAAAATGTTTCCTGTGGCCCTAGTCAATCAAATGGGCGACTACCTGCCCCCGATTGACTTGGGCATCAACCCGGTGCCGCTCGGCAGATTCCTCGGTGATAGAACCTTCGTGTCTTGTTTTTTTTGGCCTTGGGGTTCCCCCGACTGTAAGTGCTATCATGGGCCCTTTTTCTACGAAAAACCTAATAAGAACCTCCAGAGATTCTGCTTTACAGTTGAAGATCTAGGGTCTGGAGCGCGGTAAGTGCCAAAGTGAGGTCCGCCCTCAGATCCTCCAATCTGGAACAGATATCATGGATCCTCAGTCATCCTCAGTCAGACAAACTTCATGCGTGATGCTGTTCAGGGTGGCGAAGGCTGAAAGACGAGAATTGTGTTCTGGCATATTGCTGGCTCCACAACTTACCAAAACCAAGGACATCTTAAGCCTTCACCCTGTACTCTGGGAATTCCTGCACGTTCCTGATTCTAGCTGGAGCAAAAATTTCCCTCGTCCGCAATATGAATCATATGGGTGCTGCCTTACATAATCTGCAGGGGATGCCAATAATTTCCTGCATCCAACGGCAAAATGCAAAGTCTTAGGCCCCGAACTCCGAACCCTAAATTCTTCAACCATGAGAGCTCGAGATAGCTGAGTTTGTTCAGACATCACGCGATTTGGAGTTTGTGGTCTTGAGATTCTGGGTGCCGGGCTTGGGGTTCAGTATCCCTCTTTGAAAAGCATCCACATTCAATCCAAGCTATCGAGACTGCAGCCCTTTTCAAAGAGGCTTGACTAGGGGTTGAATTTGAATGGTAGTCTGAAGGGGGGGTTTACACCCCATCTGAAGCAAATATGGGATAGGTCTCCTGAAGCTTGAGCTTCGATCTACATGAGGATGACTTGTAGGGTCAGGATGTCTGCGACTGGAGCTTATTATTGTAGTCCTAACAAACAGCTACGCCTGGAACATTGTTTGCAGCGTTCCAGGGAAGGGAGAGGACGGGGGCATGCCAGACGGTTCTGATATTGAGAAACAGCAGCTAGGACATCTACAACGCTCACCGCCACAACATCGACGAGCTCAACTGCTACAGCAACAACAAGCACCTCGACGTCAACAACCTCTTCATCTACAAGTACATCTTCTACCAGCACTAGCAGCACCAGTACCTCATCAACCACGAGCACGACAACTTCGACTTCAACAACGACAAGTACAAGCCGAAGCAGTAGCACGACGGTATCCGCGTCTAGCACAACGAGCAGCTCGAGCAGCACAACAGGGACCGTTTCAAGCTCCAGCACGACTTCGACGTCTGCCACGAGCTCAAGTTCAAGCACGTTGACCACATCCAGCACCACCGCAACTTGGTCATCAACACTCTCAAGTACATCGACATTTACGACAAGCACCAGCTTCACAACGACCAGCTCCATCACAACGAGCACTTCAGAAACTAGCTCTACGACAACTAGCTCTACAACGACTCGCTCCAAGACGACAACCTCCACCTCGACAACCTCCACCTCGACGACCTCCACGACAACCAGTTCCGTCACAACCAGCTCCGCAACGAGTAGCTCCACGACAACCAGCCCCACAACGTCTACCTCTACAACGACCAACTCCACGACGACTGCGTCCACAACAAAAACATCCTTCACTACCAGCAGCTCTACCACGACAATCTCATCCAGTACCTCAGCAACTTCATCGCTGACTACAAGCATCTCCTCCACAACCTCAACAACGTCAACAACCACTTCTTCATCATCGACGCTCTCCTCCACCAGCACCTGGACGAAGTCTCAGAGCGTAAGCTGGGTGGGGATCGCGTGTAATTGATGGCTGGGTTTCTCGTTGTGCTGATTCCATGCGAGGGTACATACTAGTAGCGCAAACGCGCCCATACCTTGTACTAAACTGGCTGTTCAAAGAGCTCAGGCCGGGTATAATCTTAAATTCAGCATTCGCATGCTTAGCTCTGACCGCCTGGCGGGCAACCCTACTGTAGCAGCTAATTATTGGATATTCTTGCGTAGGACATTTCATGCAGGAAGTATGGCAAAATGGCGTAGGGGTTTGAATGCTCGAGCGTTAGGTCAGATTTTGGCTCTGGAGTGTTTCGATCATGTGTCATGCTCAATAGGTCCCACAGACTTACAGGCCGTCTTCAGTTGTGTCAGTGGACGTGCGTAAAATTTGGAGACGGAGGTCGCCGTCTACCCCGCAGTAGCAGTATCTGTAGCAGTAGTAGCAGGATCAGTACCCATGGCTGCCGTGGCAGGTGGCAGGTATTAGCAGTAGCAGCAGCAACAGCAAGTGCAGTAGCAGCAGTTACAGCAGCAGCGGCAGCGGCAGCTGTCGGCAGCGGCGGCAGCAGCGAAGCAGTAAGTAATTTGACTCATGCATGAGAGCCACAGACAACCTTGAGCAAAAAGGACAAAGGCAGAACAAACCAAGAACTTGAAGTGTTGTTTCTGATGCCCTGAATCACCTTTTTGATCCTTTTTGAGTCCTTGGCCTTGTGATTCAGATTGAACCTACGCCTCAGGCCTGGCTGCTTGGGAGCCCTCCCGTTGCTATTTACTCGATTCATTGTAGGTGCGCTACATTGTTTTCTATTCTATGCTCTACGGAAACTGATTAGAAAGACCCTCAGTGGCACTTTTCATGTCCAGGGATTATCATGGTTGTAATGTATCGATTCGATCTATACCCGATACCTACCGAAAATAGGTCGATAGAGTATTGCAAGGTACTGCTATTGACGATTCAATTCGGTTCGGTGCCAGCGCATCGCCTTCCACCCCTCCGCCTTCCCCGATCCTCTCCGTCCAGCCCCTTCCTCTCCATCCAGACCGCCTCCATCCAGCCCAACACCCTCAAACCGTACAACCCTCCAACGCCTCTAATCCTGCAATCCCGAGCCCAACCGCGACTGCAAATCTCTCAGTGCTCTGAAGCATGAGCTCTGATCCCCAAAAAGCCCAAGAACCCTACACCCGCAACCCCTTGAAGATCAACCTCCATAAGCCCACCTCCTCAGGTGCTACAGAGTCCACAGTTACCCTCACCGAGCCGCCTCCTTTGGATGAGCAGGTGACAAAGGGCTTAGGACTGCAGTATTCGATGCGTTCAGCTGTACATGTAAAGTCATGACGCAGACAAGTTGCTGGCTTGCATTACATACTTTACACAGTTTACACATTAAAGGCTTTAACTATACACAGTACATTCCAACATCAGTGAAGTTCATCCTGAATTTGGGGCACACATAAGCCTAAATATGGGACGAAAAGGACCAATGCATGAGCGCAAGCAAACTCAACATGTCTTAGAATCTTAGAGCAGCGAATGGCAGATAGCTACACTTTGAAGAGTCCAAGCTTTCGGACCTTCTACTCCCACAAGCACTGGTTCCACAAAGTAGTCTATACTCCTTAGATAAATGCCCACATGCTAGTTGCAAACCCCAAGGTTTGCACCTCCACAAAGTCCCGCAAAGTTTTGTCCAAATTAACTCTTGTACGGACTCACATTCTTCAAGGGCTTAGTCGCCACGAAATTACCTGCCCGAGCTGTTCCGTCTTGCTCCTGCATGTCAAGTGCCTGATTCGTGTTGCTTTTTTCTCAAATCACAAGGTGAACCATGAAAGCCCGCCAAGAACCTAGATGCTTAGCTCCTGTCAGCTCGTGCTTCTCTAATTGAACGCTCTTTGTCATCTAGGAATGTGGAGCGTTCTGAGAGGAATTCGTAGCTGAGGACCACCGGAACCCTGCATCAGAGCTTGTAGCAGCCCTTGGCTGACTTTGCATCCAAGACCTAACAACACCAGACCTTTGAACGCTAGCCCTAGACGTCTAAGCCCAAAGCTACACACCCTCATACCCTAGACCTCCAACCATAACATCACACCTGCTGGCAAGGCCTTTGCGCAGCTTGAGCAGCAGAGAAAGGAGGAGGCAGCCGCAGCTGTGAACGCACTTGACTCCGCAGAGGACCCAGCGTGTTGGGGGCGTTCTGGGTGGAAGATTTTTGCAGGCGAGCATCCTAAGGTCCAGGGCTTACTTGGGCGTTCTATGCAGGGCTTTGTTTTCGGGGTTTATCGGTTCAAGTTGTTCGGTTTAGTTTAGTGCCTAGGCTTCCCTCAGTTCACCCCTAATTGATCAAACCTGCGCAAAGAGGCCTTTATACAGCTTATCAGTCGCTGTTCGCCATCCCTCAGCACTACTTTCATGTTATTGCAGTTTGGGTGTATATATATATATACATCTATATATATATACACATTTATTTACACAGATGTATATTCACATATTATATATATTGTGACCATATACTGTGGCTGTTGAGGACAATTAATGCATACATGTGGATCCCCACATGTTTACTAAAGCATCCTGGGTTGAAGTTTGATTCGAATTAGCTTTCCAACTTTCGGGATGCGCTCATCAAAGGGAAGTCATCATGAAAAAAGGTAAAGAGTATATTGTCTGATTGCGGGCAATAGTACCCAACAGAACGCACGAATTGCAACGGCAAAGACACAGCAGGCAGTGAACCACATCGTGCAGGATTCCCCATCCCACCCATCAGGATCCTCGGGATGTGCGCGGATTGCAGGGGCATTAGAGGTCCCTTCAGAAATTATGTTGGATGTGCAGGAGGCAGCTGTGGGTCGGTCACTGCAGTTGTCTCTCGGGCAAAAAATTCCTCCTTGTTGCAAGGCTTGCGCTGAACGTCTTCTTACTATACAGCTGAAGTTTCATGGTGCCATGGTCCGCCGTTCATAAGCTGGTTCTGCCATCTGGTACTAGGCAGGAGGGTTTGGCATACGCTCTGATAATCCTCTACACAATGACCAACAATGATCACAAGTGGTTTTGTTGTGGCCACCGCTGTTGCTTTCTGGATACTGCATGAAAATTATGCTTACAGGAATTGCTTAATGTGCCTTGCTCTGGCCAGCAAACCCTGCTGTTGGAACAAACTCAACTCAACTCCCAACAACGGTAGGATGAACGGCCGAAACTGTCGTTGTCGTTGGCATCGTTGTCGTCGTTGTTGTTGCTGCCTCTTCTTGTCTTATTATTCTAATTGTTATTCTTCCTCTTCTTGGTCTTCGTGTCGCGATTGCTGCTGCAACCATGCATTCCTGAAGTAGCGCAAACGTGTGCCTCGTCTTCTTGAAGCCGCCTGTGACTGCTACTCTTGCTGCTGCTGGTTCTACCATCACGCTTCATCAGAGGGAACGAAAACTAAAACAAAGGCAGGGCTCCTGCAGCACTTACCATTGCAGCACAACACCAGGTTCTCAAGGCGCGTTTTTTTTTTGCTGCTGCTGCTGCTGGGCTTTGCCAGAACTGCTATTTTCACCAGAAACAGCATTGCATGACATACATCAGTAGCGCAACTGCGGCTGCTGCTAGATAACAACATTGCTGCAACGCTTCTGGCAAGGGCTTTGACTTTGATTCTATATGCCTGCCGGGAACTGCATTTGCTGCCGTTGGTAACCCCAGGGCACAGACTTTTGAGCTTCTGAATGTTACTGGTTTGCGGTATTGCCGTCATTTTGGGGGCTTGCGCAGCCAGATCCTTCTCACTGAAGGTTGTCGTCCTTGCTGGAGAACAGCAATGCCACGAACGGGGTCCTTGCCGAAGTGTCCGTGGCCACTGACGCAGGGGCCTCAAACAGCTACCCCCAAAACCCCCGGGAAAAACTTAGAAGGCAGGTTCCCATCTCGGATTACAACAAATTGGGGTGCTACATTCGGCCCTCTAATGTTTAGATTCTGTGGGAGGGGTGCAACCTGGCTTTCACGAGGCACTATGGCTTTGCAGAATCAGGCTTCGAACCTTGGTATAGTTGGTACCGAAAATTGCTGTAGATTTCTCACATTTCGTGCAATAATTCCTGAGATCATGGCAGTATCCATCGAATCTGAACTAGAGAGCGGTTGTTCTGAAAGCGTTTTGAAGCAGTGACCAAGACATTGTAAAACCTCTCAGTTTAGTAAATCGAAGCAGCACGAAGACGGCACGAGGACACAGCTCGTCTCAGACATCACGTCAGACATCATCCCAGACATCATCCCCCGCTGCATCTCACGGCTGCAACTCACGCACATCTGCCATGTCTAATCCAAGCAGGCAAGCCAACACATGCAGGCACATGCATTTTCCTGCAAAACACTTCCTAACCCATTTGTTGCTTCCAACACTTGTCTCCACCCAAGTGCTTTTGCCAAGGCTCGACTGCCCTTCCCCGCTTCCTCGAAGTGGATCCCGTCCCAAACGCCAGAGCGCCCAACCGCTGAAAACAGCGAGAGGGTCGTCGATTCCACTCAGAATTCTCAGGACGCCCCATGCGCCAGCGCTCCCACCCGCTGAAAACAGCGAGAGGGTCATCGATTCTGAACAGAATTCTGAGGACGCTCCACGCGCCAGCGCTCCCACCCGCCGAAAACAATGTGAAGGTCGTCATTCGCGCCGAGAATTTCGAGGACGCCCAATGCGAGAGGGTCGTCATTCGCGCCGAGAATTTCGAGGACGCCCCAACGCGAGAGGGTCGTCATTTGCGCCGAGAATTTCGAGGACGCCCAACGCGAGAGGGTCGTCATTCGCGCCGAGAATCTCGAGGACTCTCCACCCGCCAACGTTACGACAAGCCACAGCCACCGAGAGGGTCGTCATTCGCGCCGAGAATTTCGAGGACGCTCCACGCGCCAGCGCCAAGAATTTTGAGGGCGCTCCACGCGCAAGCGCGATTTTGAGGAATTGCTGTGGATCCTGCTAGCCCTACCCCGTGCTTTAAAACGGATAAAAGTTAGTAAGGGAAATCATCCGGACGACCTTCCGTGGGACCAGTAGACCATCTCTCCATCCGATACCTCACGCCAGCCTATTGACCTTTACCAACCCGCTACCTCATGCCATCCTTTGAAAAAACATGCACATCAACGATAATACCTTGTGCCATCCTTTCCAAACATTCACCAGCCCGCTATCTCATGCCATCCTTTCTATCAAGCCATCACGACACCCATCCACTCATCAACGATAACGCAAAGATGATAACGACAACCTTAACGAAGACCACCTCCGCTGAGAAACCCTTCGAAACGCTTTCGGGGAAAAACATGTGCTCGCTCTCGCGCTCCTTTGATGTTTTACAGATTGTTACAGAATATTACACCCGACCCAAACTTTGCTGGTATCCCTAGCATGCCCGTGAGGGTGTGGGAAAGTCCTTTGCCAGAAGCTTGCTGGAGAACACCTGCCTGGTCATGGTTGAGTTAGAATAAATACAGAGACTTCCAGCAGCATGGATTATTGTCCCGCGTTTCATGTGAGAATGCGACTCTCGCCACAGCTTCGGCTTAGCTTAGTTTCAAGCTCTTCGAGGGGCCTAAAGAATCGTGTTCCTGATTTCGGCATGTTGCTAAACGGTGGGGGGTTTGGGGCTATATCGGATGCAACAATAATTCATATGCAAAGGGGTGCAGGAGGCACTGAATCCACTGTATGTTACAGTACGATGGGGTTGTTGAGGGCAGAAAATGGTCGTTTTCGACGGACACTGAATTGTGTGTTATTTTGGCATTTCAGGACATGGCTGTCTTTCTCTTCTTCTCAGTTGTTGAGAGTCTTGAGGTGTGCGCCTCTTGTTTTGAACAGGTCTCTGCCCATGTTGTCATCCATGGGAACAATTCTTGGACTAATGAGAACATAGCTTGGACAAATGGAAACGATCCTCGGACTAATGCGGAGATGATAAAACTGAATCAGTGTTTCTCACACCCTTGGATTTATTGGGCGTAGCTTGGACTAACGGGAACGATCCTTGGACTAATGGGGCGATGATGAAATGATATCAGAACTCACACCCTTGCACGGATGGGGCACTGATCGGGGCGCAGCTTGGATTCATGTGATTGATCGTTGGACCAATGGGGCGATGATAAAAATTAAGTTAGAACTCCTCACACCCTTGGACTAATGGGGCGTAGCCTGGACTAATGGGATGGATCGTTGGACTACAACAACCGATCCTTGGACTAATGGTTTTGGGGCGATGATACAATTCAACTCAGAACTCTTCACACCCTTGCACTGGTGGAGCGAAGCTTGGACTAATGGGAACGATCTTTGGACTCATGGGAACGTAGCTCGGGCTAATGGGAACCATCTGTGGGCTAATGGAAAAGAAGATCCTTGGACTAATGGTCGATGGGAAAATAATATATTAGTGCTCCTCACACCCTTGCACTGATGGGACATAGCTTGGCCGAATGGGAACAATCCTTGGATGAGACGATCCTTGCACGGATGGGACGAAACTTGATTCTTCGGCCTCGGCGTGCTCTCGAACATAAACAAGTAGGGAATGGGTATGAATGCTGTGCGGATGGGAAATTCTCGAACATGGACATATGATGGCTCTGTTATGGATTTGTCCAGGCCTGGGTATACTCTCCAGCATGGACGTTTCAAGAACGCCCGGATCCCGTGCCAGCAAAACATGACAAAATGTGGTACGGTAATCCATGCGTTAGCAAAGACTTGAACCCTAAACTGCAACCATGTCCTGGCCATCCAGCAGCCGTAATCCCAAAGCTGCATGCGCTGCATTGGTTCATAGCAGAACAACTTTCCCTGCTAGGAACAAGCCCTACTCGTACTTGTAAAGCGAGCTCTGATACAAGGCTGGAAATAGTGATAGTGCAGCCCGGCTCACCAACTTCGCCTAGTGAAACTGCCCACCCCCAAGAAAGCAATTTTTTAAGCTTGTAATGTTAGGGGGTGGTATCTTTGCTTTGAGGAGATATCTAGCCCCCGTGCTGCAAGAGTTCCTGTATCCAACGCATACTGAGAATCTTTACTTGAGGCCGGAGTTCTGAAGGTCGTTGCCTTGTCAGCCGCCTCGGTCGCGCCAGAGAGCAACTTTGAGACATCTTTTTAACTGTGGTTAGGGTTTACTTTGGCGTTGCCTTAAAGGATGTGAGGCTTTATGGTTTGGGGGCTTTAGCTTAAGAGTTGGGATTTAGCACTTTGGGTGATTGGGGTTTGAGGCCTTACACGTCTTGTTGCCACACATGGAGCTTGCAGTGAGTCTGGAATTGAAGAGTGAATGCTGATCAAGCAGCTGCCGCGGTTAGTTGATATTGCATGACGGACAAATTCTAAATCGTAGCTGTGTACCATCATGGCTGCGCAGGCACTGAACAGCCCGAGTATGGTAACCACCAAACATTCAGGGTGTTGGGTTTAAGCGCCGAATAATTGGCGTCTTCAAGGGTAAGGACTTCCAAAAGGGGACCTGATTTTTGGACGTCCCCAAGGTTAGTGCTGCGTGCATTGATGGAGACCACCACGTTGTCCCTGGACGAATCAGCTTTCAGAAGCCCTGCCATCAGATAACTCCTCGAGTGCATTCGACCTTGAGGCACGGCATTGTCTTCCTGCAAACTTCAAGCAGTAAAATCTAGATCCTAAACCCTGAAACCTCAAACCCTTAAGCTCTATACCCCTCAACTCACACCCTAAACGCACCTTTGACTTTGGCCATTGCAGGGATGCTTGGGCCAGACAATTTGGATATGCTAGCGGAAGTATGGGAGGTGGCGGCCGGCAAAAGACCTTCAGACTCCAGGAGCTCGGGTCCATACGTTGAGAGTTCAGCGGTTCTGGCCGGGGTTTAGGGTTGAAATGGCGAGCGCGAAAAAAAAAAACCGCCGGTTGGAAGAACCCCAGGATTGCACGGGAAGGGAAGCATTCAAGGTATAAAGACGTAAGAACCCATAGGGCCCTGTAGTTACCGCTATGCATGACCTCAGTGCTTCAGTATGTCTATCGCACTACCGCGCCCGTCTGGTCCCCATCCACCCTGCATAATCCCAAGAACCACCCCGAGAAGCCAAAGAAGACGCAGCCTAGTACCCATCACAGAAGCCCAGGTAATGTCAGCGTCGGCGGCGAGGACCCGGGGCCTCGAAAGGTTCCCCATTTGGGGTTGGATAATAACCCCGCTTGTCTACGTTA
>CAJNIZ010005665.1:4335-18684 GCA_905231905.1 Symbiodinium pilosum | reverse complement strand
GTTTAGGGTTTGTGGTTTAGGCTTTGGGGCTTAGGGTGTAGGGTTTAGGGTTTAGGGTTTGGGGTTTAGGGTTTGGGGTTTAGGGCCAATCCCCCACCCAGTAATGGGTACCGCAAGTGACTCTTGCAGGTAGTATTGAGGCTCTAGTAACTCCATATTTACGGCTATTACTGTAGGGGGATTGACACAACACATTACTGCATTTTTTGTCATTCTCAACTATAAGCCTGTGAACCTGCACCAGGAAGACAAATGGTAGCTGTTCTGCCCCCTATTGGCCATAGGATAGGCTCCTTTTTGCTCAGGATCCCCCTTTAAGGAAGTGTGTTTAGGGTTTAGGGCTTAGGGATTTTGAATCATCCCTCCTTGAAAAATCCTAAACCCTAAACCCTAAAAACCCTAAAAACCCTAAACCCTAAACCCTATCCTCAGAAACACCCCCCCAAATACTGCTCAACTGGTCCAGGTGGCGGGGTGCCCTTTTCGCCGAGGATGAAATCACCTGAAGCGACAGCAAATCAAACGAAAAGGATTTATTGGTTCCCTACACCCCTATAGGGGACTGGGGGGAACCGATTCCTAGAATCCCGAATGCCATGCAATCATACATGTTCCCTCAAGCACTCCCCTTGACCCTCAACCATAAAACCCTCAAGAATATGGTGAGGTTGCTTCCCTTCTCTTTTCCATTCCCAAGCTCCACAGCAATACGGTATCCATATTCTCCGCCCCATTCCCCTTGACGCAACGGTAAGATAGCTTGAGTTCCCGGCGCGTCTTGGCCGACACGCCACCGGTTACCTCAGTTAGCTTCAGTTGAGCGCGAAATGGAACCAGCTGGGAGAATAGGTGCTGAACGTAGAGGCCCCCGAACGGCATGAACTTTAGTGCCATGACACCCGCCTGTGCACGGGGGACAGCTATTCTGAGTTGCTGTAAAGGAACCCAAATTCAGTTAGCATAATACGTATATATCATAGGTAATATGGTTCCCTTCTTATGATACCTTCATGTATGTTCCCTAGCAGCAACCCAGCATAATTACAAAGATCTCTTAACCTAACTGCGAAGGCCTCTGCGCCATAGGCCCCAACAAAGAGGTCCATGGTCTTCAAACTAAGTTCGCTTTGCCCAGACCTGGCTGCCTGCGGGTCACAAATCATCTTACCGAAGTTTAAGGGGGATCGTCTTCAGGGTTTGTGGTGCAGGATCTAGGCCCCTTGAACATTTATAATGCAATGGACATGTGGCCTCCACGATGACTGCAGGATCTTGCCTTACGAAGCAAGGCTCAGCGAAAGTCCATGGACCCGAGCAAAAGATCTCCAAAGATAGCAAGGCTCGCACCCTTTCTTTACGAAGGTCGCGTGCACTTCCTGTTACCACAGGCTTGCAGTGCAAAGTTGCCATAATGGAAAATAGCAGGGAAACTACTATAATGGAATATTGGGGTAACATTAGGATAATGGAAAATAAAATGGAAACTGCCATAATGGGGTTTGCTCCCAGAAGATCTTGCAAAGAACAGTTGTCAACAGCAAGCTGCACCTTCTTGAGCTTCTCTGGAAATTTCCACGCCATGAACTGGTAGATATTGGCGATGCCTGCGATGCATGCGAGGCACTGCACATCACACACTCGAACCATGGCTACTCCAGGAGAGACCCGTGCGCAAATTCTCAGATTAGGGTTTAGCGTTCTGTTTTTATACCCCTATATAACCCCATTATAGTATGTACCCCTATATAAACCTATGATAGTACATACACCTATATAACCCCATTATAGCAGTTTCCATCTCATTTTCCATTATCCTAATTTTACTAATATCCCATTATAGAAGTTTCCATTTTTCATAATGGGTAAAGTAAAGGATGCCACATGGTTACTACTGGGGTTTTCCCTTCCTAGGTTTTTGCGGCCTTCTCTGCTCCTCTGCACATTTGAGCCGTAGTCTAGACTCCTAGTATCCCCCTCGAATAACCCCTATAGTAGTCCCCTACATAATGACTTATAAACCCCTCTTTAAGGAGTTTAGACTATAGCTCATTCCACGAAACCTGCCTCTTCCGCTCACAATGCGTTCCACACTGATGCGCGATTTCGCACTGAACCGGATCTGCAGGTACCTGCTCGCAGCGCAAGCAGCTGTGGCTTTTAGGCTTAAGGTTTAGGGTAAGGTCAAGAGGGTTTAGGATTTATAGGGCTTAAGGGTTTAGGATGTAGTGTTTAGGGATGGTGAAGGGCACTGCATCATCTCAGTTTGAAGGTTTGTACTGCCTTCTTGTCGAGGTGCAAATTCCTGTCAGCAATACCCGGCAGCTTGTGTCTGTCCAACAACAACCCGTGCCTTGTGGCCCCCCTCTGACGGCCAGACCTACCAGAATCGTGGTGAGCAGGGAACGGCGGCATGGAAGAGACATGGAAACTTCATGTATCCATGGGGATGAAACAAGTCTACTATAGGGATCCGTCCATTCCCTCCTAGATGTAATGCCACATGTCAGTTTCCATTTATTTTTCCATTTGATTCTCCATTATTGGTGGATAGTATCCCAACATAACCCCAATAAACAACAAAAATCGGCAGCCATGGCTGTTTGGGCTTGGCGGAGTCAAAGTCCAACCTCATAGTCGCCGTTCTCACCCGTAGTCATGAAGGCCTCGCCCAAGCCAGTTCCTGACCACGCCAGTAGGTGGGCACAGATAAACAGGAGTTTCCAAAAAGTAGGGGTTCCACTGTTTTACCCTAATCCTTGAAAAAGGGACCCCTAGTTCTTGGAAACCTTGAACCCTAAACCCTCAATCCCCAAAGCCTAAACCCTAAGCCCTAAACCCCGTACAAACTCTAAGCCCTACACTGTTTGGGGAAGCACTAAGGAGAGGACCGGCACCAAGCAGAGCGATGGGAGCACCCGGAACGACAGGCGCATCCTGCGGCATCCCCCTGCTTTCAAAACTGGATGTTTCCCAAAATGAGGGATACCCTTAAAGGGGTTGTATAAGGGTTATATAGGGACATATAAGGGTCATATAGGGATATTAAAGGGATACATAGAGTTTGGGGTTTGAGTTTCCCAAGACTAGGGGTTCCCTTAAAAAGGCTACGTAAACATCTTGGGGATGTATAGGGATATGCGGTTGCTATATGCTACCATCTGGAGGCATATACAATCCTAAAAAGGGATTCTAAAACCCTATGATGGGTTCCCCCACCCTTTTTGAGACACTCCCGTTCAACTGTAGGAGTTGTCAGATTCTCTTACTGGGGGTTATATTGGGATTATATTTCCGCATTCCCTACCCTAAACCCTAAACCCGAAACCTTAAACATAAGTGTATATACATATATATTTATATGAGGACTACATTCCCTAATTCCCTACTAACAACCAATAAGTTCTCCTGCAACACATCGCACTCGGTCTTGTTGTCCAAGGTTAGGATGCCATACCCTGCAGGCCAGGTCTCCAAACTGACTGCTTTTAGGGTTTAGGGTTTAGGGTGCAGGGTTTCGGGTTTTAGGGTTTCACAACACTCCATGTATCGTCCCCCTTAAGTAGATAGACATGGCGTTGGGTACATCATAAAAAGATCCCCATATACCCTATGTTTTCTTTCTACTTAAGAGGGACTATATACATGTAAGTACTGAGGATTAGGGTTTAGGGTTTAGAGAAATGTGGCAATTTCCCAAAAGAGGGGGAAGCCATTATAGACCCCCAAATTAGAACCCTTGTTATTCGGACCCCCAACATGGTACCCCTACTTTTGGAAACCCCCATGTATACATGTACATACTAAGAATTCTAGTACGTTGGACTATATTAGGGGGCCCGTTATTTAAGGAGACTACAAGGTTCCCACCTAAACCCTAAACCCTAAACCCTAAACCCTAAACCCATCATCGCACCTTGAGCTTCAAAGTCGTTCATCAGGTACACCTCCTTCATGCCGAGTTCCTCACACGTCAGAGCAGGGCCTCATGCTCCTGGCTGTTAATATTTCCTACATAGCTGAAATGTTTCCTAATTCGGGACGCTATCAGGGACTATGGTAAAAACACAAGAACACAAGAGGAACCCCTATGCTCATTGTTCAGGGTTCTTTAATACGACTAATTAATATTGACAGTAGCTCATCTAAACCCTATAAACCACTACGTAATCCCGATTTCCGTTTCATTTTTCATTTTCTTGTCCATCTGTTTCTCCGTTTTTCTCACATACACCTATATACCCAATTTCCCCTATATACCCCTAAATACCCCTAAATACCCCTAAATGCCCCTATATACCCCTATATACCCCTATATACTCCGATATACCCCTATATACCCCTAAATACCCCTATATACCCCTATATGCCCCTAAATACCCCTAAATACCCCTATATACCCCTATATACCCCTATATACTCCTATATACCCCTATATACCCCTATATACACCTAAATACCCCTATACCCATTGAAAGTGTCACTTGTCGAGCCTCCGCGATCTGATTCCCATCCATCCTCCACCCAAGGTTTACCAGGTTGCACCTTGGCGAGCTTTAGGGGGTTATATAGGTCATTATAAATTATATAGGGGAGTATTATACGGGTGATTATGTAAGGGGGATACTGGGAGTATAGACTATAGCTCACATGGCATTCACGGAGGACTTGGAGGTCCCATGGTGTTTGCAGGTAGGTGGGTAGGACCTTGGGTGTAAGTGTACTTAAAACCCAACTTGAGGGACTTCTAGCACCACTTGCAACTTCTCCATAAACCTTCAAGTAGCCTTGTGTGGAGAACCCCGGTTTCATCGAGTCCCTGACTTGTTGTCGACAACCACGCCGGCCACCGCAAAGCATCCTAGGTATGGTGGAGGCCTCGGTCAGCTCTGCAGAAGGACGATGATGGTGCAACTCTATCCTGCTTAGCAGGGCATGGGGTAATATTGGTGTAGGGACAATGACAGGGCATCCTGTAGTAGGGAGAACCATTATTTCCTTAATTCCTATTACTATTTTACTACTATTAGTAGTGGGATTGCTATAGGATTCCGATCCTTCATTTGCCACTGAGCATGAATAGAGCAATGCTGGGGATTGGACATCCCAAGCCCTACGGAGGTGCTCTGCGCAGCTTTCTTCAGAAAGTCTTGAGCCACCTGGGTTTGGGGTTTCGGGGTCTAGGGGTTTGGGGACTGGGGTTTTGGCTTTAGGGGTTTTGGGGGCTTGGGGTTTAGGGTTAAGGGAGCGACTGGTTTAGGGATAGTATTGGGCTCTTGGGGACTGCGGACCCGCCTCCGTGAAGGAGTCGTAATGGCTGTTGGAATACTTGGCCTGAAGAAGGGGATCTCAACGAAAACTCGTCTACCGGTTTTTAGTAGGGAGTAAGGGAGTATAGTATATCGGGGCTTATATAGGGAGTATAATCACCCCTAAAATTGCTATTCGCAATTTCCCTACTAAGAGTCAGTAAGCTCTTGGACTCCATGAGATGATACTGAGCATCCAGCATGATGCACCATGCACTCAGGCGGCACCACTGCCGTGTAGGTCTCCTCGCGGACACGGCAATGGAGCTGGTGAATATTTCCCATATGATGAGAATGCACATGGATTCTTATTAAGGAATACATCAAAGGCTACAAAGGGACCCCTTTGTAAATGGTCCCTTGGCCCAATGCTAGACATGTATTTGGCCACAGTAGCTCACAGGCTTAGCTTTGTTGTGAAGCACAGCTGTCCGGCACTCGGAAGAGGTGGAGCCGAGTGTTCGTGCCCCCCACGTCCGCGCAGAGGAGCATAGGCTGCACGGCGTCAGAGCTTTTTGAGAAGGCAAAACTGCCCCCCATTTCTGCTTATAGATGCTGTGCGGTGGTTTCACTTAATTTGTTGGCAAAACTGTGTTGCAGGGGCTTAGTGGCTTATTTTGGGACCATGCTGCATCATACTGCAAGCCTCTGCTGGCATTGGAGAGAGCGACCGCATAAACTTTGGCGGCGGCTTAGACTTGTCGTCTTTCTCCGATCTAGGCTCCACAATGACAGTCTTGGATGCTGTCGTGTCCTGCCAGAGGTAAGGAGGGGCAGCCCACTCATCCAAGGGCGAAGCACAAGGACCTCATACTTCTTCTGCTTTCCCGCACCACTTCCCATGCTGGCCGCGGCCCGAGAGAGGCCCCAGCTGAAGGTAGCGAGCAGAATGTCTGAACTGGAGCTTCGCACGTGAAGAATTACTGATCTGTCATCTACGTCAGCTGTGTCTTGCATGGCTACAGTAAGTCAGCTCTTGAAATTACCATGAAGCCTTCAAGTACTGCTAGAAAGATCAGAGAGAGCCAAAATGGCATGACTTGTCGTTAGTAGGGCAGGAAGGACTCGTTCCCTGATAGTAGCCTCTATATGATCACCAATAATTATCAGGAACTAAAAAGGGCTACTATACCGGTTTAGGGATTCATTCATCCATTGCTTGCACCCTAAAACCTAAGTCCAATACAACCCATTATAATAGTTTCCATTTTCTTTTCCACTGTCCCCGTATGACCCCAATATAACCCTAATATTGTATATTACCCTAAAGCCCAAACCCCAAATAGTAGTTTCCATGTCATTTTCCATTCTCCCCATATAACCCGATATACCCCTGAACCCTAAACCCTAAACCCTAAACCAACAACCTGTATGTTAAAGGCATGGCATCAGGCTCGGGCGCAGGAGTAGTGGCGGGAGTGCCGGAAGGATGATACACAAATATCTACAGTCCCCGTTTGGTAGATAGAATATGGGGTATATGGGGATCTTCTTATAATATACCCAAAGCCATATTCTATCTATGTAAGGGGGACAGCACAAGCACCTGGGTGTAAGGTTTAGGGTGTAGCGTTCCATAAACGCCTGAGCTAGTCTACACTCCTTCGGTAGTCCCCTATATAACCCCCTTTAATGAGATTAGATTATGGCTCACCCGGGTGTAGGGTTTAGGGATGTTTGGGGTGTAGGGCTCCACCCCTGCGAATGAGCAGCGGCTTGCTCTGAGGTCATGTTTTCGCCACTTGCCTGTCCCTGCAGTTCACGGATGGAAAATAACAGGATTTCCGTGCCCTGCATCAGGTGGCGGATTTTCTCACGCACCAACGCTCCAAACCTCGGCAATCCGTGAGACTGCGGGAGTTTCCCAAGAACTCTGGACTGCTTTTGGGTGTTTTTGTAATACGGATGACAATATCTTGGCCTCAAAGAAAGAGAGGAATTGATAACTTCCCAAGATAGGGGTACCCCAATATAGATCCCCAAATACTATCATCCTGATTATGGGGACCTTCAACAGGGTACCCCTAATTTTGGGAAACCCCCATGTCCTCTTTGGAGATATTGTCAACCTGGATTATGGTGAGCCTCTGAGTGGCTGGCGATGAAAGCTTCCAGGAACTGAACCGGCAGCAAGACCAGGTTCAGCAGGAAGGGAAGCTGAAACCTTGACAAGTGTTGGATCTTTCCCCCTCCCGACTCCCGGTAGCTGTCTCTATTCATTTTGAGGCTATAATTGCAACTATAAACCCTAGACTAGACCCTAAACCCCTAAACCCTAAGCCAAAACCCTAAATCCCCTGACCTCCGACTACCTTTGTAGAGACCCAAGACAGTCCCATGAAAATACTTGCCACGGGGGCCCTTCACAGGGATGTCCGAAAAGAGCATCAGCGGGGATTTTGAAAAAATGTGGTTTAGGGTCTAGGGTTTGGGGTTTAGGGTTTAGGGTTTAGGGGTCTCCCTCAACTACACCAGAACAGTACGACCCTCATCATAAGGACCCCCAACAGGGGATCCGACCATTTTTGCAAATCTCCACACACAAAGACTTAAGCTTCTGACCCCAAAGCCAGCTGCGTCAGGAAGCCCAAGACAGCAATCGACCAGCCAATCGCCTTCCAACAGCTTCTCGTAACTGCAACATGCTCTGCCCACTGCTGGTTAGTAGGGGTCGGAGGAGTGGATATAATAGCCCCTATACAGCCCTAAAGTAATCCCCTGCCATAATCCCTACAATATAACAATTGGGCCGTATTCCTCACGTCCCTACTAACCATTTACTGACCAAGCAGATGAATATCCGTTGACTGGCAGCGCGCGAGCCTCGTCGATGTAAGTCTCTTTGTGCTCTACTTGGAGGTAGCCCTTCTCATGCAGGAAATCTACCTGCATCGTGGCAAGCACGTTGCCTAACAGGCCTCAGGTTTTCACAGATGAGCTCAGCCGGCCAGATACTCAGCGAAGATCATTCCACCACGGATGGCGGAGTGCACTGCAGAGATAACTCGCTGTATCCACCTCGCTGGCCACAGGCTTCACAAACATCTGCTCCGAGTGGCGACTCACATTGTTTTTCTCCCCATTGGGGGATCCCTTTTGGGGGTACTATAATTGGGGAGTGTAGTAGTTCGGGCACAAAAGAAACTGGGCTCTGCGACCAAGCAAGACTGATGGCAGTGATCTTGCAGGTCCAGCGTGTGATGGTTGGCACCCACTTCTGGTACTCCTGCAGGCGATTTGCTGCCTACTAGCCGGTAGAAGGACGGGAAAGCAAATGGCTATAGGGATTTCTTCCTCCATTCCCTATGAAAACGCAACGAGGTAAAGCCCAAAACACATACATCCTTCATAACACAGTTTACACGTTATTTGTCTACGAGATCTTCCTTTTCTGGGGGGATATGTAACCCCAATAACGGAGAATCAAACGGACAAGGTATTTGTAAATGAAATGGACACCGCTAGCCTTTTGGCGGTTGAACTGGGCAAGACTATACCCACAAGGAGGATGTAATCTTACTGTAAGTCCCCAATACATATTGGGAATAACAACCTACACCTACGCAATCCCATTTCCCATTTCATTTTCCATGTTCAGCTCCATTTGATGATCCATTGTTGAGGTTAATATATGTATTTATGTCTGCCTCCCTCTCTCACCATACAATTCCATACTGCAGGCTATATTACACTGCTTCAAAACCCTGAAGCCCAAACCTTATACTGTGTCAACACCCTAATCCCTAAACACTGTCCAGAAATCCTAAACCCTAGACCCGAAAACTTTTTCCTAAACCCTAAGCCCCAAACCCCAAATAGTACCTTCCATTTCATTTTCAATTATCCCCTATATAACCCCTATATAACCTTTATATGCCCCCTAGGAAACCCTTATATAATCCCTAGAAAACCCTGTATAACCCCTATATAACCTTTATATAACCCCTAGAAAACCCTTATATAACCCCTATATAACCTTTATATAACCCCTAGAAAACCCTTATATAACACCCTGTATAACCCCTAGATATCCCTGTGGAAGGCCTCCGCAATCATGGACTCTATCAAGGGCTCTACCTTGCTAACCGGCTTGTAAACTTTGGCGCCAATAACCTGGGTCCAAGGTTTTAGGGGTTTAGGTTTTTTAGGGGTTTAGGGTTCAGGGGTTCAGGGTTTAGGGGTTTAGGGGCTTAGGGGGTTTAGGGTTTAGGGGCTTAGGGGTTTTGGGGTTTAGGGCGTTAGGCTCGCTCCCTGACTTTAACACGCTTTTTTAAAAAGAATATGCAGATTAGAAAAAATTGGGTTATTTCCAGAACGTCCAATCATAGACCGTCATAGACCATACTTCGGTGCCCTTGCATATCCTAGACCTTAGCCTTGAATGTTATGCATTTTTAGTGTCCGCTTTAATGTCCACTTTACAATTTCAAGTGCAAAACCCTCAACGCTAGATTCTCTATAGGGACCTAAAGCATCACCAATATTCTGATCCCGAGAGAAGGAATCTTGATTCAGGATTTGGGAGAAGGGGAGAGGAAATGGAAAAAAATGGAAACTGCGTTTACACAGGGTGGTTATAGGGATAACTATTAATGTTTCGGTTTCAGATTTGTTGTATGTTTCTAGTGTAGAGCATTTCAAATAGACGTCAACAAACGCTGGTAGTCATTTAGAACCCTGCAATACACCCAGAACTCATTGCTGGCTCACGGATCTACGGTGGATGGAGGAATTCTTGCACCACTTAGTATACCAAAATAGTGTAGTTGCCATTATTGGGGCTATATTACAGGGTAGTGCAAGATTTCTTCCTCCATCCACAGTACATGAAAGATACCTGAGCTATAGTCTAAACTTCGAGTATCCCCTTAATAACTCCTATAACACTCCCCTATATAAACCCCTGTATAACCCTCTTTGAGGAGTTTTGATTATAGCTAACCTGAAATCTGCCAGGCCGTTTCATTGGCTGGTGCTGCCGGGCTAGCAGCCCTGGCATTTCTGGCTGGACATTGCCGCTCGAGCAGTAACAAGAAAGGGCTTCCAGGTGTAGGAAATGAGCAATAGTCTTCCTTACAGGTTATCAAGGGGAATACTAGGAGTGTAGACTATAGCCCAGGTGTAGGAATTTGGTTTTGGGGTCCTTGTTGAATATAGATTGAAATGTCTGTCGCGTTAGAAGCTAACGAGGAAGACTGCACTACAAGTTACCGCATTGTTCAAATGAAAAGCCCTAAGATACTCCCTTCTATAGTCCGCTATATAGCCTCCATACAGAGTTTAGAACATGTCCCATATACCCCTTTAAAGGTACCCCTCTTTGAGGTTGGAGGAATTTGAGTTCAGGAGGTTTACTGGGAGTAACACCGTGCACGCTGACAACGTCAGCGAACATATGTGTATTTCAACATCAAAGTGTATAATGGCGGTACTGGCAAGATTGCTGTTTTGCTGCTGCTTTTGCTATGACTACTACTGGTAAACATGCATGTCTTCCAAGCAATGGCACTTCTCTGTCTGTGAGGTGCACAATGCAATGCTGCTTTCCGACTCTAAACCAACCGTGTGCATTTCCGATGTGCTTCACAAACATCCGTCGGCATCTGGACATGACCCTTCAGCATTGTCTTGAGACCCTACGAATGTAGGAGCCATACCTTAGGTGGACCCCCCGCCCTGTAATAGTGGTATAGCAGGAATATAAGAGGACCCTAATATGATCACCATTATCCTGTATGGTCACAATTTAAGCTATAACAATCATGTGCAACACAAGTTTCAGTCCAAGCTAATGTTCGGCTCCTAATGGCATCCACACAACCAACTGAATACTGCCAGGTGTTTCCTTCCTTTGTTCTCACTCAGCTTGCCAGCTTTCACCCTCATGAGGATCCTTTTTTCTAGCGACCCAAGGAGGTATCCCTTATTTCGAGATATCCCGTATTCCAAGACATGCGCAAGGTACCATAGATTTCAGAAGCCCCTAACCTGACCTTGAAACCTGAACCTTATGTAGCCACTAACACCTCTCCGATATGACCACAATCCTCCACCAGGTAGCCATAAACAAAAAACACACACACAATGGCCATCCTGTAACCTGCGAAATTCCATTCGTATGAGCTATAGTCTAAACCCCTTAAACAGGGATATATATGGGAATATATTGGGGAGTATTATAGGGCGTATTAAGGGGGATACTAGGAGTTTAGACATTGGCGCATATACTCGTTAAGAGGGACCCTTGAAGCTCTTTCCTGATCCGAAAACCTCCCTTTCCTCTCCAAGACTGTCCCAAATTTTTAGTAGCTCTGAGATCAGCATGGACAGTAGAAGCCTACCTCCTGAGCCCCAAACTCTATACCCCAGGCTAAAAGACTGAACGTGGACAAAATCCTGCATGACCCTGGATATACCATAATACCATTCTTCCCCAGATATAAGGTACTTAGGACCTACGAACCCCAACATATTCCCGGGTTTCATCTCATTGTCCATGTTCTTTTCCATGATTCTCCGCTATTAGGATAACACGCTTAAACCCTAAACCCTGAGCTACTAAAGCTTAAACCTCAAAAAAATTACATATACATATATATATATACATGTATATATATATGTATGTGATCAGACCCCTTTTAAGGATCCCTAAACCTTAAACCCGAAACCTTACATATGTATATGTATATATATATGTACACATATGTATATGTCCTTACACCCCCCATCTAAAGGTACTTTCAGCTCAGGCCACGGTCGCCGCTGGTCGTCCAGGTTTCGCTCGCCGCTGCTGCGGCCGGCAGCCCTGGGATCGACGAGCTTCCAGTGATGGCTTAAAAGTCTTAGTGAGCAGGTTTAGGGTTTAGGGTTTGGGGTTTAGGGTGGGGTTTAAAAGGGTCAGATAAAGAAATTCAGGGATAGACAGGGTTAGAAAGGATGTAGGACCGAATACCCCTCCCAGGACTTACTATACTTGGAGTGTCAGGAACACTTAGCAACCCGAAGCCATTTTCTCACCACAGTTATCGCCTGAACTGACCTACTTACGGAGCCGTCCCTGCAAGTATGGTCCCTTGAAAGGGCTTCAAGGGGCATGTATGTGAATAGATAGGGCTTTATTAAAATGATTAGAACATGGCTCATTGAAAAGGATTGTATGGAGCTGTATCGGGATGGATAGGGCTGTAAAGAGCGCAGGCCGAGAAGAATCAGAATATCGGAGAAACAAATGGAAAAGAAAGTGGAAACAAAACAGAAGCTTGGTGTGTATAGCGAACATAAGGACCAGAAGGGCCTACCTGGAGGCTCAGGGGGGACTCTTTCAGTAAGGGAGGAATGGAAACGGACATGGAAGCTGAAATGTTCTGTGGGGTTCGGGGTCCGTAGAGACCCTGCGAGCCAAACACTTGGTCGCGGAGGGCGTGCAATGGGCCTTATATAGCCAATCAACGCACATAGAATATTGGGGTTATATTGGGATAATCGAAAAGACAATGGAAGCTACTATTTAGGGTTTAGGGTATAGGGTATAGTCCCCCTTCAGTAGATAGAATATGGGGTACATGGGGATTTTAGTCTAATATACCCAAAGCCATAGTCTATCTACTTACGGGAAACTATATGTATACATGTATATATTTATATATATGTCTATCTATCTATCCATCCCCATCCTCCAAAAAATGCCTTATGTGTCCTTCACTCTTGCTACTGATTGGAAACACACCCTGATTAAGGAATGTACTGCAAGCAATCCTTTTCTTGATGAGGACCCTAAACCATAAACCTGTAGAAATAGCTTGTCAAGAGTGACCGTGCAAAGAGCCAGGGGCCCAACGTCCTTTGATGGTTAAGTTCAGTGTTTAGGGTTCATGGTCAATCCAAGAGAATACGTCACGCATAATCTGCGGGTTATGATTAAGAGCAAAGCCAGAGTGATAATTACTAGGTGTTTTCCAAAATTTGTTCCCTAATGTAACCTGGCCCCTAATATTTAGCGTTCCCAAAAAGGGAACACAATCTTGACAACCCTAACCTTAAATTCTAAATCCGGAAAGGGATCATGATTGTGACAACACTCCATATGGGTTAACTGTCAATGTTGGCCTTATTAAGGGACCCTTCACAGTGGACATAGGGATCCTTCTTGTAGTGTAGTATAGTCCCTAGCATAGTCTCTGATAAGCAACCCATGTCCATTAAATTAAGTAGGAAATATACCCCAGAGGAGTGAACGGCAATCAACTTTATTAGGATTTTGGTGACCCCAAAGGGGACATAGGTTTTTCAATAAGAAGATCTAGAAAGTGTATAGGTGCTTACAGGGATTATCATGCTTTTTAAGAGGTCTGGATGGCCCCAACCCCTCCAAATTTGGACCCCAGTATAGTTTGCATTACCAGACCCTAATTACTAAACAATCGATTTTGCTCCGCAAGATCCACAGCCTGGAAGTGGCAAGGGAAAGATTCAGGCTGGGGTATGTCATTTAGGGTGTGGGGTCTAGGATTTAGGGTGTATTTTGTTCTCGATTATGTGCAATTTGGCGGCATGATGTCAGCTTTGAAATAATTACAGTAGCTGCTGCGCTGCAGTCGCGGTCTCTGTATCAGAGCTACTGGGAATGAACCCTAAGCCATAGACCCCGGGTCTATCCCCGACAACCTGACTCCAATGTCCAGAGGGCGCAATAACTTCGACCCTTACATGGTAGCTTCTTCCAACAGGGGGCCCAGGGGAACCTTTGGGATGTATGGTGGTTACAAGCAGATTCTAGGGGATCGTTATTAGGGGCTACATAGAGATATTTTGAGGAATACTTAGAGTGGCTTCCTCCGAACGAGCTATATGCAGCCCCTGTATACCTTGTATTAGGGTACCCAGCTGGTAACTTCCCGCCTGACAATATCTGCTCCTGTCTCATGGGTTCTGCCAATCACCTTCCCCACACCACCCCGTCCAAGGTTCCCCTTGAACTAGCTGGAATTAATTAACCCTAACCAAGCCCACTGGGGGAGAGAACCTTTGGGGGCGGGGGGGGGGG
>CAJNIZ010005664.1:0-19013 GCA_905231905.1 Symbiodinium pilosum | reverse complement strand
TTGGCGTAAACTTTCTTGCCCTCTTTGGATCTTACCATGCAGAGCTTTGAGCTGTCTCAAAACTGCAAGCCCTGTCCTTTTGCAGATCCTGCAGCATTATCTGCAGGCTCCTTCATCTGATCAGATTCCTCAGAAATCTCAGAAGATGATGCATGGTCTGAAAGCATCTGCAAAGCTGTCAGCTATTGCTACTCCAAGAGGCTGCAAGTCAGCACTGGTGTGAGACTCAGTGCTTCTGTCAGAAAGATCATCCAGCAAATCAACAAGAATTGCTTCAAGTCCAAGAAGGACCTCCCCTGCAAAGAGACCACTGCTTCTCCATGATAGCAGCCCCGAAGCAGCCTCCAAGAAAGCAGGCAAGACGACTGAGAAAGCTCGAGCAGGCCAGCATGTTTTCATATCCTGCTAAGCTCTGGTAGCAGTCTGGAAAGAAGGTCTTTCGTTGGCCTTGGAGTCGTAGACGAATCACTAATAACTTCTTCAAAGTTGGCCACGATCTGCTCGGAGTCGTGTTCAAGGTACTTTTTATCTCGGCCTGCTGGCAGATGGGACCTAAAAACTTTCCAGATCATCCGGACATGCGCTATTCGATCTTCTGCCTTTCTTTGTCATGGCAAACCACCAGCATGTAGAACAGCTACATATACTTGAGCAAAACACACCGGACTTGTTTTAGGATCGAATTCCTCATGGGAGTTTGATCATAAAGGGAAGGAAGGCAGCACTAGCTCCTTAAAGGAGCCATCCATGCAAGCTGTCTGCTCAAAATCAAGCGCTGCTTATTGTTTGCGGGCGGCAAGACCATGAGAGACACGGGTCATGCGGGCTCTACGCGGGTCTCGCAGTTCCACGCACGTTCCAGGCATCCTACGCGGGTCCACGCGGTTCCGCGGGTCCCACTGGTTGCGTGGGTCCGTCTCGGGAACCTCGCAGGTCCATTTTGCGCTGCACGGGTTCTACACACCGTTTGGATTTTTTAAAATTCTATTAAGAAGAGAGAGAAGGTCCAGGTATTGGACGTGTGTAGGACTTGTTTTTTTGCATTGTAGTCCGGATCCTTTATGCAAGGCGTTTTTTTTTTGAAAGGAACATGTAGAGCTAGCGGTGATATGTGGGAGACTGTTCAACGGGCGCCGAGCCTTGTGACCATCAAGCAGCCTCGAGTGCAACATGCTCCCAAAGGGGAGTAGCCTCAAAAATACCCTACTTTGACCAACCAACCAACGATTCCAGTGAGCGTCGAACAAATGTCCATCGCGGAAAATCTGTGTCTGGCCGCGTAAATTAGCCTTGAAAGCTTCAGGCTACCTTTTCCTTTCTGTTGTTTCTTTCTTACATGCTTTTTACTGTTCCGGTTTCTTGCTAGTCATCTTAACAGTGCGTGCGGGCCTTCCAAAAGTCCATGCTCTCATAAAATCCTCTGGCACTCATCTGTTCTCCTTTAATGGACACGAGTTCTTACAGTTGCACATACTTCTAGAATGGCTGCATCAGCTATTTTTGTCCAAGAAATCTTTTCTCTCTCTGAGAAATGCTTAGAATTTTTAAGAATTTGATAAAGCTTGCTTTATTTCGCAGGCTTGTCAACATTATCAAAAATTGAAGATTCCAACCTGTGTGATCAACTTCAAGAAGGTTCAGGATTCTGGAGCATCAGGAGGAGGCGCGTTAGCAAGAAAAGAAAAAAAAACAAAAAAACAGCATTAGGAGGCTTCAGGTCAGTGCCCCCAAAATTTCGTTCCAGCTGCGTGCTCCTTGGAAGAAATGCAGAGGATGGCACCTCGGATCAATGCACGACTAAAGGCAGTCGCAAGCAGGAGTGACTCTCAAGTTGCAAGACACATTTGCAATGAAGCAAAGCGGAGATGGATCAGGATGGCTACTGGGTTCTTACTCAAGGGAGCAATGGGAGAACCAGTAATCAGGAGGTTGGGTTGCCTCACCTAGATTTGGCTTCGCTCAGGGTGCAAAAGCAAGCGATTGATGATTTGATGGCATCTTTCGTAAACGCAGCCTTGTCCACCGTCGAGAAGACCAAACTGTTCCATTTCGCGCTGCAAGGGTGGTCGTTCGGAAAATTTATTCAATCTCATCTCTCCGCAATTTTGCCAAGACAGATACTTTAGTAGTGGATCTGGGTGGGGGCGCGCCATATCTTGCTCCCTGCAGCCATGAAGATCATCTCGTAAGGCAAGACCTTGGTACGGTAGCAGAAACGATCAGAGCCTACATGAAACACTTGGAGTCGAAGAAGCGATGTCAAGGTCAAGGATTGACTGGTCATGCCATCGGCCTGAAGTCAGCTTATAAGCAGCTGGCGAGCAATCGAGAAGACGCATGGGCGTCAACCCTTGGAGTGTGGGATCCGGATGTGTGCGATGTGGTTTACTATAGGTTTGCAACTTTGCCATTCGGATCGTCGCGTTCTGTCACAGCCTTCAATAGGGTTGCCTCTGCCCTTAGAAAATTCTGATTAGGTTAATTAAGCTGGTGGTGACAAATTTCTATGATGGTTTTTGTCAAATTGAAAAAGATTCCTTGACACACTCAGCCACGGAAGCTGCGAGTATCTTCCGAATGCTTGGCTGGAGGATGGCGGAAGAGGCTCACGAAGCACTACCATTTGCAAAGGTCTTTTACTCTTCTTGGTGCTAACTTCAATCTGCGTCGGACGGTCGAGGGTGTGCTTGAGATTGGCAACAAGGAAGGACGTCTGGAGGCGCTCAAGGACATCATCGAGGTGATATGTGCTCGAAAACAACTTGCGTCGCACGGAATTGGCAGCACAGTGAAGGAAGTTGGCATATGCACCTTCGCACACCCCTGGTAGAGTGGCGATGTGTGCGGTGAGAATTTTGTCCAGACACTTTAGACAAAGTCAAAGTTCTAACTTGTGCGATTCTGAACTATTATTGCTCCGTGACATCTTGAGCACGACCAAGGAAACCCCGCCAAGGCAAGTGGAAGCCTTGATCAATCCAAAGCCCGTAATCATCTTTACTGATGGAGCTTGTGAGGATGATGGGGAAGTCGTCTCGCATGGTGCGGTTCTGTGTGATCCTTCCAATGGGATTCGAGAGTATTCTGGCGAGATGGTGCCCAAAAAGATAGTTTCTTCATGGAGGAAAGGAGGCAAGAAGCAGCTTGTTGGTCAAGCCGAAATGCTCCCGGTTCTGGCTAGCAAGAGCCACTGGAAGAATCATCTCTACATTCATGAGGCGTGTCTTTTGGTTCATGGACAATGACTCGGCCAGTGCAGCCTATGGTTCATGTGCATCCCGTGTGGATGATTCTTTCAACAGTTGTGCGTATCGGCCAAAGTTGACAACATGCTGCACGCGTACCACTGGTACACCCGTGTGCCCTCGTGTGCCAACGTGAGTGATCCAGCCTCCAGGCTCGATTTTGACTATTATGACAGCAGTTACACGCGAGATGTGATCGACTGGTCTTGTAACGAAACGTCCAACTTGATGAATGTGTCCTGCGTTTGAGCTGCAAACGGCATAAGGCAGGGTGCAAAAACAAGGCAGACTGTAGGGGGAGTTGTTATCATGCCTTGCGATGACATATTGGAAATCTGGCCAGGGGCCAAACACGTATGCTGGGCATACAGTGGCATGCTGGGCATGCAAATACTTCCTGTGCGTGGTGCCCAACCACCAGCATCCAGTTCCGACTCTGCCTGATTGTCGTTTGCTCCACGAATGAAAAAGAGTGATCGACTCAGCTGTGTTGAGTACATTCATGTTTGATTGAATAGAAATTATTATGACAGTCGAAATCAATTCATATTCAGATTCATTGAGTCAAGAATTTCCATAAATGTTGATTGGCAAAATTTTGATCACTGAAAGCAATATGACATACCTCACGAATGTGATAACGTTTTATTGCATGAGTGATCAAAATGGATGTATTTTATACATCCGGTTTTGTCAATTTTCCCAAAGTTCCCTTTTTGCCATGACTTGTTGACATCCAATATTGGTTTTGTCGAACATGAAAACCATGATGTCTTCCGTGGCAATTATTGCTCCAGCGTCTGGGACACGAAATTTCGACACCCACCCAACCCACCCTGGGGGGGGAGTTGTTATCACGCCTTGTGATGACATATTGGAAATCTGGCCAGGGGCCAAACACGTATGCTGGGCATACAGTGGCATGCTGGGCATGCAAATACTTCCCGTGCTTGGTGCCCAACAACCAGCATCCAGTTCCGACTCTGCCTGATTGTCGTTTGCTCCACGAATGAAAAAGAGTGATCGACTCAGCTGTGTTGAGTGCATTCATGTTTTGATTGAATAGAAATTATTATGACAGTCGAAATCAATTCATATTCAGATTCATTGAATCAAGAATTTCCATAGATTCCATAGATATTGACTGACAAATTTTGATCAGTGAAAGCAATAACTACTCGTGACATCACAGCCTGGACACGCGTGATCCTTGCAGTGGGGTTGGCTTGCTCACTCGCGCCGACTGCGGCATAGAGGTGTAGGGATTTGGGATGTGCCCTTATCTGCGTGTTTCAACGTGGCATGCGCGTTTGACCGAACACAATCCAATCTCCATTGCTGTCAGAAAACAAGGAGGCACACGTTGCTCTGTTTGTGGTTGGCTGCGAGTGATAATTTGTAGTTGATGGTCTGTTCCTATTGTGTGGAAGGTTTTGTGAAACTTTTTCTATTTGAATTTGCTAATGTGTTTCCAAGGGTGCCTCTCAAAAACCTTGGAAATAAAAGCAACACCATTACATCATCGCTAACCGTACTACTCCCTGCATTGCTACCCCTACATCTACCCTTACCACTACCAGTACCACGACCACTACCATTAGCACCGACGAGGACGGCTACTGTCACTACCAGAGCTGCTGCTACTCTTGTGTGCATGAGGTACCACCCATTTGCAGTGTTTCTTGGTTCGAAACTCATGTGAGGTGTTCCATCAATCGGGGGCCCTGTACATGCTTCAACATATTTTGGTCCTTATTGCAAGGATTCCGCAGGAAAGGACAGACGTTGATTTGCGACCACATTTTGTAAATTTTTGAGAGGCCTTCAAATAATCTCCATCTAACCTTTATATGACTTTTACAGCACCCCTACATAACCCTATATATCCCGGTTATAACCCTATAATCTCCCCTGAATTTTACAAGCCCGAATTTTTGGGAGGGTGGAAACGCCAGATTTGAGTTGAGAGCCAAGCTGCGCTGACAGGCTGGGTTTCCATCATGGGGTTCAGCAAGGTTTTATATATGAATGTATATAGGCTGCGTATAGAGGATTTTTGGGTTCCGTTTTTAGGCGTAAGAATTTAAGGGTTCAAGCTTCTGAGTTTTGGTTGTAGGGTTCTGAGTCTTAGAGTTATCATTGGGATAGTTTCAGGGCTTGCAATATGGGACCCTGAGTTGGAGGGTCACGGGCAGGGGGATTTAGCAAGTATACTTAGCACCCTTGTAACCGACATAGTAACCCCAGCTATGCCCTTGACTAACCCATTTACTAAGTCCCGATGACTCTCCAAGCGCACAGCGCCACATACTCCGGTCCTTATCGGCAAACGATCCCAACCAAACAAACCCTAATGCTGGGACACTTCCCTTTATGGTTGCAAAATCACAGGTGTCCTCGTTTCAGAACAACCCAAATTACAAGAACTTAAACACGAAATTGAAGCTGTAACCTTACGAGCTGTAGGATGTTTGCATGCATCGTGCGGCAGTCGTGTACATTACAGATCACGGCAGCATTGGAAAAATAACGTCAATCCAAAAAACCATAGTATGAGGACGTGAAGTGCTGGTAGTAGCAATCGCGTAACGATATTGGTTAGTAACAATAACAGGATGCATAATCAGAGTAATGTCAGTGCTGATGCAAATGGTAATGTTTCGCGTGGCATGCCTTGTGTTGGGTCTGCCCTGGTACATAACATTACATACTCCACGCCATTTCCTAGGGCAGGCCCAGGGTATTCCTTGTATACCCTGCCACATTCCCTTCTGATATCAACAGAATGCCATTTTTATCCCAAGATGTTTCTTTATGTCTCGCCATGTATGCAGTCATGTGTCAACGCATGCGAGCTTTGAGAGGCGCCGCTGTGATGTGGGAGTCGCGCACTTCAGCATGCTGGCCATGCTGTAAACAAAGGTGTCACAAAAATGACATGATGGCTTGTCAAGACTATGATCGCTTTTTTGGTTCCCTGTATGATTTGGCCTGTAACATTTAGGATACCTGTACCCAAACAGGATAATGATCTTGACGACCCCTCACATATGATCGCCAAGCTGGTAGCATGCAAGCTCGGCTGGCCCCCGGTGTGACTTTTTGCACAAATCAAGTGGTTTAGATGCTGGGTTCTGCCATCTGCAGCGTTTGTCCAGCACTGTAATACTCAGTGCGTTATGCCCAAACATTAGAGAATGTTTGGGTTACTGGGGGTTGCACCTGCTGGCTTTTCCAGGCTTTGCAGCGAGAAATTCTGAAGCAGTTAATGCCAAAACGGCTTGTGCGGCTACCCGTACCCTGCCTTATCCTCAATGCAGCATGGTTTTCTCCAGATGATGAAGCAGCATCATTTCGTGAAAGACACGCCCGACAAGAAGGACACTTCCTGGCGAGTTATGCCATTTCATTTGATATCTACTTGAGGGTATCAATGGTGCTAGCTTTGGATTTTTTGTCTGGGTATGCATAGGTAGGTCCAGACCAGTACACACCTTAAGTTTTGCTGGTTCACCTATACTTTTTCCCAGGCGTCGATGGCCATGACCTCTGCAGGTTAGAGCTGTTGCTGAAAGTTGCCAAGGTACCTGTAAACCCAGAATCAGAGAAAAAAAGCCCTAATGAGTCTCCAGGGCTGGCCTTGCGTAGGAGTGCGCTAGCCTGTCCCAGTGGGAGGTATGCAGGGAGCAGCTACTCAGCCTAGCCTGTCACACCAACTTTTTGCGGGTTGATGCGTGCATGTTCTCGGCACGTGAGGCTTCGACAGCACCAGGGAGTTTGGGTTCCTTCCACAGACAGGTCAGCCTCTGCGGCTTGCTTGACCATCAGCAGGGACATCAGAGAGTATTCATCCGGCTGTGTTTCCCTTTGTCCTGAACAGCCTGGTACCAGCCATGCCTGGAGCACATCTTCGCTCGTTCGAAGCAGCTGCTCTCCTTTCCAACAGATCAGGAATGCTTGATTTCCCGTCAGAAAGAGTAATGCCTCGGTTTGGATAGAACTAAGCAGCCTAGTCTGGAACATGAGCACCTTGGATCAGCCGGGTGACGATCAGCTACTTATGCTTTGAAATCTACATTTCCTAAGCAGATGACGGCTTGACGTCAGTTTTGTCAGTTTCTCTGGGGGCAGATGCCCAAGAAGTGTGGAAACTTCTTGTGCTCCTACCCTAAGCCCTAAGCCCCTTGAAGCCATAACCCGTAAACCCCACAATCCTTAAACCCAACATCCCATAATTCATAAACCGATGGTGGGGAGGCTCCTGTGCTATACCAGCTCAAGAGGGATGTCTTTTTCTCCAAAACCATGGCATTTCATTCAATCTTGTCTCTGGCGTGTTTGCAGAAATCAAAGTCATGCATATGACAAGTTTTCAGGGCTGGGCATATCTTCAGACCCGAGCAATATCTTCATCTTCCCTGCCCTTCTTCAATCTTGCAGGTTGCTGATGGTTGTTCCCCCTTCGTTTCGGGGTCTTCTGTTGGCAGTTGCAAGGGCCTCTGGTGTTCCTTCAAAAACCTGTCAGTGTTTCCGGGCTTAGCTCCACATGGGAGCACAGGAGTCCTTCCACTGCTTGCCTAGCTATTAGCACATAGGGGATACTGGAAAAGAAAATAGAGGCTACTACAGTATGTTGGGGGTTATATAGGGTATAACCCCTCAGCCCTAGACACTAAACCCTAAATCCCAAATCCACAAGGGATTACTTGTCTCCTCCTCGCTCTCCTTCATGTTGCCCTTACTTGCCTCGGTACTTCTGTACTGCTTCGCGAAGCAGATTGTTTGCTGCTCGAATTCCACTACAATCTCTGCCAATGCATAAGGACTGAGGTTCGGTGAGGTCTTAGGCAGAAACAGTTTTTTGTCTTAAAGGCATTTTTTCCAAATGTCATGTGCTACTGGCCCCTTCCCCACCTTGTCATCAGTTAGCCGGGAACAGTCACTTCCTTGCAAGCAGGGCCAAATCATTCACGCAAGCTGACACAGTGCACGTTGCGGCCATCCTCAGTGCGGGTCTCAGGCGACACTCAGTTCCTGTACATGGAGGCAAGACCAGCCCCGTGCAAAGTTTCAATCTTCCTTGTTCTTGTCTATTTTTTCCGTGGGCTGTGGGCTCTAACCTTTGTCGCTGAGGGCTATGGTTGCCCGCATAGTTGATGGAGGCTCCGCCAACTGTTTGGGTTCAAGTGTGTGCTTCTCGCGAGACGTCATCGACCACGAGTGCGCTTGCCTAGCCTAGCCTGGCACACTGTGGACGAGTCGGATGAACATCTCCTTGTGGGTTGACATCTTCATGGCCGGAACATGTCATGCTTCACAGCATCAGTGAGTTTTGATGCTTGGGAGCAAAGCCGGGATGATGTTGATTAGGTTAGCCCTTGCCCCTTTTTGGACGATCAGCAGAGCCGCCAGGGACGGGCCCTCCTCACTGCCTCGACTTCACCGATAAGTAGAAGAGGTTCGCGTTTTGCCAGTTGTGTTTGCTAGTTGAAGGCTACTCCACTTCCCGTCAATGGAGAAGGACGGTGGTCAGAAGTACTGCTCTGTGTCGAGCCAGGACTTGTTCTTCGAAGTCCTGCTCTCTGAAGTCCAAACCATTTTTGCCTTCTGGCTTGCGGAGGGGTATGTTTTTCAGGGTATTGCTGAGGAGACGAGCCGCTCCCTTCGCTGTGGGCTTCCCGTCTTCGCGTTGAGGGTTCGGGTTTGAAACGCAGCTCAGCATGCCGATAGTACGGAAGCACTTGGGAGAGTGCCCTGGAGATTGGACAAGATTTTCTGAAGGTTTGACTCTGAACAAGGATTTAAATCTGAAATCTGCTTGCTTTTGGGCAGCACCCGCCTTTCACGTCCCCCCAAACAGACCGGTGATGCCTAAACGCTAGCTGGGATTTCCTGCTGTTGGCATCTTCCCCAGCTTGCCATCTTAAGATCCGCATCCCTATGACGTCATCAGTTGAGCAGGGAAGCAAGGAGATCATGTGACAGTTCCCCACGCCGCTCGACCGGTGGGAAAAGTTTCTTCCATGCCATATGACTCATACACTTTGCCACAATGCGTGTTGCATCTAGACAAGGCCAGACCCGTGCAAAGTTTCAATCTTCCTTGTTCTTATTTACTCTTTTCATACACTGATGGTTGTGACCTTTGGGGTTGAGGGCCGTGATTGCCTGTTGCTGGGGCTGAGGGTGGGCCCTATGGGGTCTGTCCAGAAGCTTGTGTTGAAGGGTCGGCTTCTCGTGAGAGTGCAGTCGCCGGTGCCAGATCTGGGAACACGGGTGCGCTTTCTTAGCCTAAGCCGTCTTCTTATACCCACAGTTGCAGGCAGAGTAGGGCTTTATATGCTGATAGACGGAGAGCGGGGCATCCTACAACATTGGGCACATTCGGATGCTGGAGCTTATATAGAACCGGCCGCTTCTACAGCCCCTACGCCCTCAACCCTAAAGCCTTGCTTGTAAATGATCGATGGCTCCATGTTCCCGTAAGGTGGAGCAGGGTATCTAGCACTTCGTTTGCAGACCCCGCACCTTCACCAGTGAATTTGCATGTATCGGGGAAGGGGAACACTTATTCCGTTTTGTTTTGACATGGCAGGTTTGCAAAATGGTGGTCCACTTTTAGGTCCCAATTATAGACCGGCGTTAATATTATGGTACTGAAAAGAACCAACATGTTGACAACCCCCCACATCGACCTCTTGCCGGCCGGGGGGTTAGCAAAGGCCTTCAGGCCGATCTTTTGCAGAAGTAGCGAGTGGAATTCACACGGTTGCATGGCTTACGGCTTAGGGTTTCGGATCCAGGGTCTGGCAGAGTTTAGGGCCCCCTTAGTTCCCGTTTCAGTTATCGAGGCAGACTCAGGAAATTGGAGCTTGACAAGAAGGCTGCAATCCCCAGCTAGCAGGGACACACCAAAGGGGACAAACCGGCCGATCACTGACCCACTATGACCCACTCCTAGGCCTAGACCCACAGCTTTGGCAGGAATGACCCAGAAGTTCGTCCAAGGCTTCGGCCTTCGTTGCATCTTCTTCGAAAACTGCCTTTATAGCCTAGGTTTGCCTCAACGGAATCTTTCTGGTGGCTGGGGTTCTGAAATGCTTTGGGCCCTTCGTCTAAGCTTCGTCCAATGATCCAGCTGTCGACAAGGTTCGTGAAAGGGTCCACGGCGTTCCCCCATTTCGCTTGAGCCGGGCTGCTAACGCTGACTTTGCACAAGGGCCTTCGGCCATATCCCCATCCATCCCCCGTGGTTTGCCGCTCACAACACTTTTGGCAGCCGGTGTTGGACAGGCTATGCAAAAAAGGCATAGATGGACTATGAATTCCATGGCTCGGGTAGTAGGAAGGAAATAGCGTAATCCACAAGCTAGAGAAAGATGATCATCTGCAAGCTAGTGGCAGTGGCAGGTCACGCGCTGAACCCTAAACATTAAACCAACAAACCCTGTAAACCCTAAGCCTTTTCTGGGTTTATCTACTGTTTAGGACACGTTTTCTTGCAAACGCTGACAGAGCCATAGCGCAAAAGCGTCACACCCCAGAGGATCTAAAGCTTAGGGTCCGGAAAGAATGGGATAATGTAGAGATCTTGTAGGGTGCTTATGGCCCATGCTTCAGGCTGTTTGCAGCAGCACAATGACGGCAGCCTGAAACAAGCCACAGCTTTATGTTGCTGTTTATCAATTCTGCAGTGAAGTCTCCGTAGCACAAGAAGGATCACGATTAGAAAGTGCCTTTGATGAAAGGCTTCCAGGCATTGTTCCTGGCCACAGATGTCAGCAAGTGGAGGCGTAGGTGTGTTTCGGCAATGGTCTTTCGGCATTGCTGGTTTTTCAGAAGATTTTTATCCAGCATTTCTTTAGCTTTTGAGACATTGCCTCTGAGGCTGACATTTCGATGTGCCACACAACATCAAGTGGCCAGGCACTCCGTGCGTAGACCCTGATCGTACATCAGGTCGCGTAAAGGGCAGGAGGATTTCTGACAATGCCAGAGGCATGTTTCAAGGACCGCCGCTACTAAGTGTTGTGGGATTTGGTGGTCTTGGGCTAGCGTGTGCTAGTTGCAGCCGGAATCTCTTTTAGGCCTCTAAGCAACCCTTTCACCCTAAGTCCTAAGCCTCGACATCTCTGCTGCATTTTGCAGCTCGAAGACAAAGCCAAAAATCGTGCAGCAGCTGGCACACGGGACTGCGGTCGAAAGCTTCAGCTGAAAGATTGGAGTCATATGCTTGTGCAGTTGGGCGCGGAGGCATTTCACACTGCGCACACACACGTCAACATGTGGGCCAGTCTGCGTTGAGGCCGATATTTGGATGCCAGTTGGGTGCCTGAGACATGAAGTTCGATTGAACAGTTTACAGGGCAAAGCCTTTCAGCCTGATCCCCTGGTGGAACCTCGCAGCTGATGCACGGTGTAGGGCTTAGGGTTAGGGATTGTTTTGGGGATCATGCCATTTTGAAGGGCTGCTGAGGACGTTCATGGTTGTTTGTCAATCCATAGCCAGTTCCAGCCAAGCTGTGTTGTACAGCGTCCAAGTTTCTTCAGCTTGCTCAGCTTTCAACACACGAAAGCCTTCAAACATGTCGTCCGAGTGTGCAAGACATCCCGTTCAGGCATTGCAGATCTCTCAAGCCTTGAATGTCTCGCTTTCTAGCACTAGGGTTATTAAAAACATAGCAGCCGTGCAAGTGATACGGTCGCGCTCAAGAAACGCGGGCTGCACATCATGGACAGGCCCTGAGCATCGCGTGCTGCTTGCTTGTCCTGCTCGTGTTGATACGCAAAGCAATGTGCATCACCAAGGGCGAGTGATTGCTAAGCCCTGCTTTTCCGTGCCTATATGCTTCATTTTGATGCCGGGCTCGCGCACATGACCAGGATAAGATCGGAGGCTCAGGCCTCTCAATTCAGTCGTTTAGATTGTTTATCCTAAGACACGCGGGGCTGCAGGGTATTATCCTACACCACACAGAATGAGGTGCGAATCCAAGGTCATGTTGCTGAACATTGCCAGGTCTGCAGGATGTTATCCTAGTGGTGTGGTTCAGTAAGAGTTCCGACTTTGAACCAAGTGCCATGACTCTTCAGGGTTCAAGCTTGGAAATTTCATCCTCTGCAATGGTGTCAGGTCCAGGGACTTTATCCAGATACATTCTTGGGGTCTGACTCCTCCATGCATGTCAACCCTCTACTTCTGTCGGTTCGATCTTCTCCCATTGGCAGGTTGCCCGTGCCACTTGGGAAGATGAAGTGCTAAGTTCACTGCCTTCTGCTCAGTAGCTCCAGCGTGACGTCTGTTGCTTCGTGTCAGCTATCCCCTTCTCGCACCTGCTCGGCCCACTGAGGAAGCACGCTGCGTGCTTGCAGACATCCGTTTTTGTCGTGAGCTGCTTGCCTGCCAGCCGCAAACCGCAGAATCACTCAGCTCTTTGCCAGCCGTCAGTCAGGTTGCCCTCGGCGAGGTAGTCGAGCATATGAGAACGTGATTTTCACTCATGGTCCTTTTGTGGGGCCTTCAATGGGCCAAGACTCCTTTTTCGTGGTGTCCCTAAACGAGAACAAGTTTGAATGACCCCGTTCAGTCTTCGCATTCTGGCGTCGCAGATCTTGGAGCGTGGCTCTATGGCTGCCGGGAGCCAATGTTGGGCAAAGAAGAAAGGTTGGCGGATTGGTGATTGAAAAGCAATTCCGTAAAGTATGTGTCGCCATCGCAACTTTACCCTGCTTCTGCGAAGAGTGTGGAGGTCAAGCGTTGACTTGAGGGACCAAAGCTTACGCGAAGTGCTGGGAAGGAAATGGGACTCTTGCGGAGTCAGTGCTGGACTCTGTTATTGTCCTGCCCCAGCATTACCCCTTTAAGTTCACCCTTGTACTTGCAGCCTTATTGCTTATTGCACATTGCTTAGAGCCCCTTCTTGGTACTCTTCTGTGCTGGAAAAACTGAGTCTTGCTTAACAGCCTGCACACGGAGACGGAGACCCAGAGACAGCTAGAGGAATCTGCGGCGTGCAACTTGGTAGCGCATGCTCCGCGGTGCACCAGTTGCCTTCGGACAAGTTGCCCGCCACAGTGCAGCGCATGGGACACTGAGCTACTCCGGCCAGTGGCCTGCAGGCACCTGTTGACTTTGCAAGACACACGCGTCAGGTTTTGGGTTGCATATCCCTTTGTTGTTTAGACACCCTTGCTGCCCACGTTAAGATTCGTTCCTGCATTCGGGTTCGCGGAGCATGCTTCTGGCTCTGGCCCACGTGGGGGCCTGGCAAAGGCAATATGGCACTTTTTGTTTCCTCATTCTGCCTGCGCCCCAGAGATGCAAGCAACTACAATACATGATCCAAGTTCTAGACTGGGTCCCTGCCCTTTGAATAAGGACAGGCACCACGTGCCGAGCATCTCATCATGAGGTGAGCTCCTGTAAACGAGGTTGTGCGTCTAGCAATCTTAATGCTGAAAACCAATAAATCTCCAAATCCCCGGGCAGTGTTCCGGGAACCCTAAACCCTAAACCCTAAACCCTAAATAGAATTGAGGTCCTATCTTCTTGTCCCATGCTCATGTGTCCGAGGCCCTGCCTCCAGACAAGTCGGGCTGGTTATTAGGGGGTTCCCATAACCTCCTACTGAGGACCTTAGGTTGCGGAATCCCTGCACGATTTTGCGAGTGTTTAGTGTCAGGAGTCCATCAGAGGGTGCGCTTGAATTATCAATGTTATGATCATCTTCAGAGCAGCCGTAGTAGTGCCTATGACAATCATCGTCCAGCCCGACATGTCTGTTCGGGCAGGAGGCAAACTGCAACTGTCGGACGTGTTCCTGCACCGGCAGCAGCCTTGTGCCCAAAGCAAATTGGCTTGTTTGGTTCCATTTACAACTTTGTGGTTGGTTCTAGATGCGAGCTCCTGATTTTGACTGCAACCGTAACCTGGCACATCCAAGCAGCTAGTCATTAAGACCTTGAGACCCCACAAGCCTGTAGATCGGACTTTTTCCACGAAGCCTTTTTTGTGACTCTGTTTTCTGGGACGATCAGCAGTTCTGAAAGGGCCGCGGCCCAGGAACCCCGCCAGTGCCTAGTAAGCAAGAAGGCGAAGCCTGTGTCAGTCTGTTCTGGTAGTCAGGCACAACCTCCATCAGATCAAGTATCTGCAGCATGGCCTTTAACAGCGATGGCTAGAAACACTGCTATGTAGTGCTCTGACAACAGGGACACAAAAGTTTTCGATAGTTTCTCACGATACAGTGGTCTCATGACCAGCATGAAATCGGAGTCTCAGGCCTCTCAATTCAGTCGCCTAGATTGTTTATCCTAAGACACGGGGGGCTGCGGCTGCAGGACCTTATGCTGCTGAACGTGTCGCTCGCAGGGGTAATAGTTACAGGGTTTTATCATGTTTTATCCCAGTGTCCACTTTGCCCCAAGTTTAGGGTTTAGGGTTTAGGGGGTCTAAGTGCGAGGAAATTTCCTCCTTGGTAATGGGGTCAGGTCACGGGACTGTAGCCAGATAGACTGCTGCGGTCTGACACCTCCATGCATGTCCACCCTATGATTAGTCAGCTGTACAAATAAAACAGCACTTTCTCTCTGCAAACTGCAGTTGCAGTTTCGAAGCCAAAGTGGGGAGTGAACACCGCCCTCGAAAACAAGATGGCTCGTCAGACTGCCTGACCCATCTTTCAAAGAGGATTATCCATGGCTGCGAAAATGCTTTCGGGGGTACATAATGGGTACTATGTGAGCCACGGCAATACTCCTATTTTCAGGGCTGAGGGTCATGTACGCCTTCTAGCCATGCTGGGCCCACAATTAAAAATTCTTTCCAGGATGTGTGATGCCCCTTGACGAGCTATGCCCAAGCACACGGCAACTTAGATGGAGGACATTGTAGACCGTGCCAACTCAGCGTCATTAACAATAGGCGTTGCGCCTGAAAATGCATGGGACATTTTCCAAGGCTGACCCTACAGAAGATGGTATGTCAAAGAGTTTGCTCAAGATCATGCGACGCACAATGCATGCGTTGGTAAGATCGTACGTGCATAATCCCCATGAAGTTCCCAAATATTCATAGGTTGCCTGGGGTCCGCCGTGCAACCGTGTCATTGTCTGGAACACTCCAATGCTGGAATCGGCAGTGAGGCAACTTGCCGGTTGCAAGCACCTCACTCAGTTAGGTCGTCTTTGCCAGTCGACTGTGCAAAGCAAGGTTCCCAAAGTTTGTGGAGCTCATTTGCCTTGGTGCTTGCCTGTCAACTACAAGCCAGTCAAAGCCAAGCCGCATGCTTCGGCGACCAAGTCGTAAGACCCTGCCCAGTGTTGCCAGTGCAGCCTTTAATCAGGTTGCCCACATGTGCATGACAGCCTTTCTGCAATCTTGGAAGCTTCTTTGCGCGGCATGCTCAACAAGCTTATGTTGCAAACCGCAGCTGCGCGCCCTGGCTGTGCAGGGGTCCTTGCCTTCATGCAGATGAATGCCTGAACCTTGCAAGGCATCAGTTGACGGAGTGAACGTGTGCTCTGTTGGCACGGGTCTTTCAAGCACGCTCCCCGCGCCCTTCGAGCGTGCAAGACGCAAAGCTCGATCGCTATGGAGCTCGGATTTGTGACATGTCTCTGCTCTAGCACGCTGGCGGTGCTTATGCTCAACTGTCATCTAAAGCGCTGCTTTGCAGTCTCCAGGCTGCTAAATCCTGCTTAGGTTCTTCATCCAAGCACCACAAATACTTGAGTACTCCAGATGCCATTTGCAGGCTTTGTCGGGGCAACTTGATGACAAGCCCTGCAAGGCGCAGCGAAAAGCGCAGCATGTGCTGTTCTTGGTAAATGCGGGAAAGAAGACTGCACCATCCCAGCCAGGAAGGTGGACATGCTGGCTCAGCAGAGCCACTTGCAGAGTCTGCAGTTTGTGTTCGGGGATCTTTCTGGGCTTGTCGCTGGGTTTGCTTCGTGGCCGTCGTCAAGCGGCGGGGCAAGGCCAAGCAGCAGCTTTCAGTTGGCGCAGGCTTCGCAAGTCGTGTTGGTGTTGCTGCGAGCGCCTGCAAAGAGCCGCAGGACCTTGCAACCTCGCAGACATTGCCCGTGGCTTGCTGGGCCTGCTGACGTAATACGAAACCGCATGAAACGTGAGTCATCACCAAGCCTGACCGTTCTGCAGTGCCCACGCTCTCATTCTCTGAGTTCTGCCTCAGGTTTCTGCCAGCCCGGGCTGTGAGGTCAGGTTGCCCTTAGCTCATGATCGCTCGCTTTCGCACATCCTAGCCTGACTACCAAAATGTCATGAGGTGCAGCAGCGAGCGCAGCGACGGTGGGGGCTTACAGTCTGCTGGGTGAGCTCAGCTTACGAAGCTTATGAAGTTTGCAAGCTCAGGTATCACAATGCGAATTGCATTGGTTTCAGTTCGGCCGGTCCGTGGGGATCACTTACACTTCTGCCGTTCTCAAACTGTTGGCTGGGTCTTCAGGCCGTGCCCTATCGAAGGTGGTGCCGCCCACGGTTACTCCCACAACCTGGAAGCTGAGTGCCGCTCAGAAACCATTGAGGAACTCCGCTGGCATGGCCTCGAGGTTGATTCTCAGAACTCCGGTACTCTCTACATAAACCCTATATAGTCCCTATGATCCCTGTAGTTTCCATTTTATTTTCCATTATCTCAATGTTACCCCAAAAGACTATAAACTTGGGGGGTGGGTGGGTGGGTGGGGATGGTCCTCATGGATGCCTCCAGTGCCGTACTAGGTCCCTAGGCCCATGAGACATCAGGGCGTGCCCTACTAAGATTTCCAGTCACACAGAAGAACGGAGCATCCTCCAGGCTTCGTGGTGAGTGCTGCTAGTACCAAAGAACCCCCCAAGAAATTAAAAACCGAGTGACTAGAAGGTGCTCAGAACCATCAGTTGACGAAGCCGCATGCTATGGAGGTCTGCAACCGACAGCCTGACCACCCGGGACGAGGCGTGCACAAACCTGTCGGGTAAAGTGTGGGCCTTCCATGTTGAATGATTTGTGACCTGGTAATTTCCATAAACAGGGGAATCCCCAAGTATAGACCCCCGAGTACTAGAATCCTTTTTATGGGGACCCCCTAAACCCTAAACCCTAAACCCTAATCCTTTGGGAGCCGCCCATACGCCTCATCTGCTCAAGCCCTGTTGATTTTGACTGCGCTGCCGCCCACTTGTGAGCAACTCCAGATCAGTTGTACTGCTGAAGTGGCCCACACAAAGCTGCGTACTTTTTTCCAGACTGGGAGGGCGCCAACATGTGGACTGCCGCAATGCACAATCCAGTCTGGAATGTAAGAGTCTGGCGAATTATAGCATGGACACTGTAGAACGATTGTGGAGCTGGTTGGAAGCAACATCAGGTCGCCAAAGTTGTCCATCACCACCACAGTCATGACGGGCCAAGCTGTTTTCTGCAGCATCCCTGCTGCAGCTGCAAGTCGAATGAGTTGGCCTCATCAACAACCATGCACACCCTGCCACCTGCCGAAATCAGCTCAGGGTTCTGCCATCTTTCTCGCTTATGGGTGAAAACAATGCTCCGGCAGATGGTGTGCCAGCCCTGCGCGCCTGTTAAGGATCTTTGAGATCGCACAGAAGCACTGACAGCAAGGTGGCACTTGACAAGCTGACACGCATGCAAGGAGGGCCGGCGCTGGAGTTTTTCAGCTTCGGCCGGGCTGAGCAGCGGCCACTTGTCCATGCGGCTGGCAGATTTAGCTATTCACAGTTTTTGCAGCCTCTGCCTTGCTGTTTCGGAGAAGCGCAGCCTTGAACTCTAGCCCGCCTCACGTCTGGCTGCGCAATCCCACTCATGTTGGCATCGAACGACCTTCTTCACAGGGGCATCGGCTTTGTTGAGCACAAGATCTGCATGCATGCTGCTCCCATCATCAGGCGTGCCCGATGTTGACACCGAACCTGCATCTCAGATTTCCCAATGTGTAATTGAGCAGCTTAAGCATGCTATCTTGGAGTTTATATAAAGTCCCACAGATGAGGGTCCGCGTAGGTTTTTCCTCTGCGCCTGCGTGGTGTAAGTTTGCAAGTTCGTGCTGTGCTTGCTTGCACAAGATGTGCGTAGGTTCTTGTCGGAGGCGGAGGCTGCTAAAGCCACGTCTTGAAGGCATCTGGTCTCCAGCTTTCATGGCATCTTAGCTGGTCTCGCTCAAGTGTGCGGGTTTTGTTCGGCGGAGCAAGTTCTGCGTAAGCGGAAAGGCTTTGAGCGCAAGTTCACGCAGGTTTTGCTTGTAGGCTTTTACTCGCGAGAGCCTGCTGCACCAGAATCATTTTCATGGCTCAGTTCGTTCCAGACCAGGAGGGCGGCAACATTTGGGCTGCAATGACGTCCAATCCTGTGTGGAATTCTGGAGTTTGGGGAATTCTTGCACGGACACTGTAGCATGATTGTGTGGCTGGTCGAAAGCAACATCACGTGGCCAAAGTTGTCCACCTCCGCAGCCCTGACTCCCACTCCAGCAGACGTTCCCATCCAGGCACTTTTCGTTGCTGCTACACAGCCGAGGGTAAGATCCTGCTGCTTGAGTTCCATGAGCATGCTTGGGCCAGCAGCCAAACACAGCCAAGGCACGTTGTGCCACCTACCGAAGCCAGCTCAGGGTTCTGCCAGCCTCTCTTGTAGCGGTACATTATGTTGCGCCAAATGTGCAGATGGTGGGCGGAAAGCAAGCGGTCCAAGTCCGCGTTATCCAGGCCACCCGCGCGGGAATTGGCCGGGAAGAGGCGCAGCTAGTGCCGCA
>CAJNIZ010005663.1:3107-13342 GCA_905231905.1 Symbiodinium pilosum | reverse complement strand
AAAAGCGCTCTTGTCATAATCCACCGCAAATCCCAATTACGTGTACCCAAAACGCGAGACCCATCATTGTATATATTGTAAGCCATAGTAGATATTAGGGTCTGTAGATGTTACTCCATGCATGTGGGGGTTTTCCAGGCTCCAGGCCGTCTACAAGGCCTCCAGGAGCCTCCAGGGGCCTCCAGGGGCCTCCAGGAGCCTTCAGGGTTAGGGCTCAAAAAACCTTTTTAAATTGAACGAAAAATGCGCCCGCCGCGTACCGCCAAAGCGAGCTTGGGCGAAGCTGAAATTTCACGCGGGATGGTCAGGCTGGACTAGGCCACCCACCATGGCGGGTGGGGGGGGGGGTCGGCCCAGGCTGAGAGGGGGTTTTTAAAGGTCTGAACGCCCTGAGGCTGGATGCCTCGGCGAATTATTAAGGGGGATGCCAGGAGTTTAGACTATAGCTCAGATGGGGATTCAAGAGTTATGTGATGCGTAAGGGTTACGGCTTAAGACTGGGGATTAAGATTTGGATGCTCCCCCGTACCAACAGAACATGGAACCGTCGGGCATTTTTAGACCCGCAGAGGCTTTGGTTTGGTGGTACCAAAATAAACTCCCTGGTGCTTAGGAGGGAATGGTGGAATGGTCGAATAATAAACCCTATAATCCATTCCCCCATTCCCTCCTAAGCACCAGGGAGTTAAAGCCACACAGTTTGGGCTTCTTAGGTGCTAGCTGTCATCCATGAGCGGGACTATCAAGCCAAGAACGGCTTAAGGATTCCAAATGTGCAACCCTCAGAATGACCCCATTGCTACATTGCGGGAAGGGGATTGTGAGCGTTTAGGGTTCATGTTAGGCCAGAGAGTGAGGGAGATCTGTGAAACATCCCCATTCTCCACATACTCGTAGTAAGGGGCTCACGTTGGGAACCTAGACCCTAAACCCCAAGGGGCTGGAAAACAGAACTAGGTGGCAACTACAGTTGGCAACACATGCATATATAGGGGCCTTGTATGAATATCACTATTACCTGTAGAAACTATCGGACTTTATGGCCCATTTTCTGATGGTTAAGGGCGAGTTGCGGAGTGGATCCCTGAAATTATTCCTATCTATTTTCTTCCTTGTTTGGGGTTTAGGGTCCGCCTGCGTCCCTATGTTCACTTCCAACACACCCTTAAGCATCAGCACTTAGCCGCGCGGATTGTCTGCAACCTACATGTGGGGATACTAGGAGACTATAACTCATGTAGACCTCAAGTAGCCCCATTACCCTGCTTGTTCGAGCCTTACGTGAGAAGTTTATGGGGTACACACCTGGTAACTGACCCTCAATCCTAAACCCTGAGCCCTAAATCCTAAACCTTGATCCAAGCAGTTTGTCGCTTCGAGAGGACCCTCATGCAGACTCGACAAGCTGCGACCTGTGCGTGCATGTTCCAGACCGTGAATTCATGTGCCCAAGCTTCTCCCGAGTAGCATGTTGAATGTGGATGCTCTGGTCCTGCAATGTAGAGTAAGATCATATCCGCTTTTGACAAGTATTTTCCTATCCAGAAAATCGAGCGTTGATAGGTTCAACCAGGTATAAAACATCAGTCACGGGGTTTCAGGGAATGTGGGTTATGGGGTTCGGGTTTTAGCGTTTGGGGTTAGAAGTTTCTGAGCTTCACTGGGGTGTCAAAGCTTTGGTATAGGGTTCTCTCTCAGGAAAAAATGCAGAGGGTGTGTACGAAACTGTTTCCAAGTCTTTTGATCGTCTTCTGGGGCCAAGTGCAATCGCAAGGGCTGATACGCTACAGAACACATCACGAGAAGAGACTGCTGCTATGCGGGATTGCTGTTGTGGAACTTTATTAATTTAAGTTACCACAATATGGGCATATGGGTACATAGGGTTTCCTTATGAAGTAGAGATTACTGTCAGACTATTTGCTTATCCTGCGTGGGCGTGGCCATGATGAACAGGACTTCCACGCCTTCTTTTGAAAGTGTTGCCGGCTTCAATCTGTCCACCCTAAACCCTAATCCCTAAAACGCAAGACCTGAGCCGCCACGCTAACCCTAAACTTCGAACCCTCAATCCTAAACCCTAAGCCCCACATATCTCCATATATCCCTGCATACCCTTATATTACCTGCTAAAGGTACGGCAAAGTTCTGAGAAACCCCGAACCCTAGATCCTATTCCCTAAACCTTAACCTCTAAGCTCCTAAAATCTCCTAAACCCCTCAACCCTAAACCCCGACACCCTCAACACCTAAACCCTGAACCCTAAACCCTAAAGCGTCACCCCTAAACCTTTCACCCTGAACCCCCTAAACCCTAATCCCTAAACCCTTAACCCTAAACCTTAAGTCATAAAAACAAGGAAGTAGGTTAATAATCCTTATAACCCATAGAGGAACCCCAATTATCCCCATCATTTTTCCTAGCTACTCTGTCGCCCGGACCCTCCAAGTAAACCCTTCAACCCAATCCCTCAGCCCTGAACCCTAAGCCCTAAACCCAAAACCCTAAACCAAAAATAAACCCTAAGTCTTTGAAAAAACGGCCCAAGTCATCCCGAGGTCCCTGCTAGCCATTGCCTCAACTGCGGGGACAAAGATTCTTCGCATTCTCAGGTGGGGCGCTCAAAGCCCTGAACTTGGGGTTTAGGAGTTTAGGGGTTTGGGAGTTTAAAGTTTAGGGTTTTTGGGTTTAGGGTTGTAGGGCTTAGAGGTTAGGGATTAGGGTTTTCGGGTTTAGGGTTTAGGGTTTTAGGGTTTAAGAATGTCAAAGCCTTGAACTGGGCAAGTTAAAGCGATCTCACCCGACCTCAATGGTGGTTTATGTAGGGAACAGTACCCAAATGGCCTTAAATTTGGATGTGAAACTGTTCTAAATGGACCTGCCTGAACTTGGGGTTTAGTAGTTTATGGTTTAGGAGTTTATGATTTTAGGAGTTAGGGCTTAGGAGTTTCGAGCTTGGCGCTTTAGGTTGTAGGGCTTTGGGTTTAGAAGTTTAGGGCTTAGGGCCTTACGGTTTTGATTTGAAAAGTGTAGGGTATAGGGTTTGTGGGGTCGTGTCTGATAGGGCTTTGGGATTGGCATTCGGGGTTTTCTATCAGTCAGGGTTACCATGTATAACCCCGATTTAACCCTATATCACATCTACCCCTATACAACCCCATATGACCCCTATCTAGTCCCCTACCCTAAGCCCTAAACCCTAAGACCAAAGGGCTCGGACTAAGTATTTCCCTGAACCCTGAACCCTAAACTCTAAATCCCTAAACCTTAAATCCCTCAACCCTAAATATAAATAACCCCCATATAATCCCAGCTTCCATTTCATTTTCCATGTTCTTTTCCATTTGATTCTCCATTATAGGGCCCTAAATTTGAGTACACCCTAAACCTTAAATCCCTCAACCCTAACTTTTGAAACCCTAAATCCTTAAGCCCTAAACCCTCAATCCCTAAATCCCTACACCCTAAGCCGAGGCAAGCCTTCACAGCGATTCCTGGCTCCCTGAACAAAGCCGCGGCGCCGAAAATCGCGCTGCGCCTGACGCGAGCACCGAGCGATGGTTGCAGCCAGGCTTGCAACGGCTTGGGGCTTAAGGTTTAGGGTTCAGGGATTAGGGTTAAAGCTTTCGGGTTCCGAGTTAGGGTTTAGGATTTACCATTTAGGGTTTACGGTTTGGGGTTTGGGAATTAGGGTTGAGGTGTCTATCCAGGTTGGCACTGGGGTTGAAATAATGTAAAAGTTCAACGGTAGGGTATAGTGTGCTTGGGGCTGGAAAGGTGGAAAGGAGGGACACTACCAACATTAACGCTTCTTTGCTATGGTCTGTTTGCAGAATCACCCTGGAAATGCAGGAAAACCGGTAACATGGGGAGTCTGTATGGACCTTGTAGGATTCATTTGGGATTTGCGTTCTTGTTCACAGAACACATGGTGCATACACGCTGAACCCCAAACCCGAAAACCCTAACTCGTAGCAAGCTTGAGGCTTTGGTATCTTGAGTCTTTTGGTTTGATTCAGGAGGCCAGGATGTTGAGACATGGCCATGGTCTATGACTCACCGCGCCCAGCGCGCTTGAGCCTGAAATTGCAGAAAACCCACTTTCGCTATAGAAGTTGCCAAACCTTAAACCTCAGATAGACCCCTATGGCAAGCCCAAATGCCCTTAAGCCCTAAATAACCCTAACTCCTAAAACTCCTAAATCCTAAAAGCCCCAAGTGAGGTATCAATTTCCATTGCGAATAACCCTGAATCCTAAAAGTCCTAAATCCTAAGCCCCAAGTGAGGTATCAATTTCCATTGCGACGGCCCCTCTGCGATGGGAACTGTACAGATGGCTTTGTCTCAGCCCTGGGAGTACAAAGGAGGTAGGCTCTGCTTCTTCGTCATGGATCCTAGGCCCGTGTTTATAGGATTAAGGGTTTAGGGGTTAGGGGTTAGGGGTTTAGGGTTTAGGGTGTAGGATATTAGGGTTTATAGGATCAAGGGTTTAGGGTTTAGAGGATGAAGGGTTTAGGGGTTCGGGTGTAGGGTTAGGGGTTTAGGGCTTGGGGTGTAGGATATTAGGGTGTATAGGGATAAGGGTTTTGGGTGTAGGGCTAGGAGTTTAGGGCTAGGGAGTCCTAATGTGGATGGAGGAAAACTTGCAAGAGTTATATAATCATATAAGGGGTATTTGGGGTTCTATGTGGTGCGGCCGTCTGAATTCTTCTAGACTCCTACAACCCCCCACAACGAGAAGCCCATAGCCTAGCAAGGGGTTTAGGGTTTAGGGCTTGTGCGCATTGTTTCTTTTGCATCTTTGTTGTGTGTCCTTGCTGCTACATTGGGAGCGGGCTTGGGGTGCAGGGGCTTCTTATGAGAATTATTCTGGGGAGGTCATACAGGGAGCACTACCAGAATCCATCCCCCTTTCTCTGCATTCATGAAGAAGGTCTGGCGTTCGCGGTCCTGGGTTTTGGAGCCCGTGTACATTCTATTCCCTCCTACGTCCTACATGCATTAGTATGCTAGGGAGCACTCTTGTTCTTGAGGTGTGGACCCTAGTATTCTTCCAACGATGCATCATGGCATCCTGTGAAAATGCTTCAGCAATCGTGCCTCAATGAAATCTTAAACCCTTCCCTAAACCCTAAACCTTTCAAAACTTCGTAGGAAAACATGAACATTGTTCGAAGGTATCAGGGCAAAGTCTCCCTTAAATCCTGAACCCTAAACCCTAGACCCGCAAGGACTTCAAGAAAGATCTGGCTTCAGGTTTAGGCTGTAGGGCTTGAATCCCGAATTTGAGAAAGCCTTCATCGCATGGTGGCACCACATGGGATCCTTAACTTACTGTACGCTAGTTGCTGTGGTATATGGTGAATGGTAGGGTTTCAAATTTATATAAGGGATTATACAGGGGAGTATTATAGGGGTTGCTAAAGGGGATACTAGGAGTTTAGACGATAGTTCATATAGTGATCGGCAGGGTTTCATGTTTTGGCTTTTCTTGGTTTCCTATTTATTGTGACATTGCCCTCGGTTTCTAGGGTGCCCAGAAAGGGCCATTGGCGTGACAACCCCTTATGTATCTAAGGGTGGAACTAGTATAGGTGTTAAGGCTCAGGGTTTAGGGAAGGTTTTTCTAAACCCTAAATCCCAAAACCGAACAGCTAAACCCTAACATAACCCCAACAACTATAAACTCCATTGAGGGTCCATTGTTAGGACCCAGGTTGGGTGACCACGGTTTAGGGTTTAGAGTTGAGGGTTTTTGGGGGGGCCTAGGCTTTAGGGTTTAGGGTCTGGGGTGAGGATTCAGGGTTTTGGGTTTAGGTTGGGGTGCGGATTTCTTCCAGCCATGTGACAACCCAGGATATGCTGCATGTGCTGGAGCTTCCTGCTGGCTTCTGGACCATTTTCAAAAGCGTGTCGTTTGCTGTGGACGTGTGATCTACACACTAAACCCCAAACCTTCGGTCCTGGGTTTTAATTTTCAGCAGCAGCAGCAGCAGCAGCAGCCGCAGTCGCAGCCGCAGGATGTTGCTACTTTCAAGAACCAGGCTGCTCATGTTTCTTGACTTGGGTTCAACATGAAGCTTGCAATGAGTATGGCCCTTCCTTGTTTCATAAGAAGTGGTACGCGGCAAAAGCGGCATGGGCAACAAAGCTTGCCTCTCAATGCTAGACTCTGTCCCCGCACAATACCCATGCGGTTGATACTAAAATCCTGCATGACTCCATGTATCTCATATTTTGGGAATACTAAGGTCATGCAGAAACTTCAGAATTACGGATATCAACCCCAGTAACCGCGCCAAGGGCACATTCCTTCATGGCCTAACAAGAGGCAAGCACAGCAGTTGAGGCTCTTTGTGTCAGCAGCCGTGCGATGTGCTTCACGGGGTCACAGCCCTGAAGCATCCTAGCCGAAGAGTCAAGCGGTTTAGGGTTAGGTTGATCTCCCCCCCACAGCTATGGCCCCAAGATATGCAGTTAACAACGCCTTAATATACCTACAATGGTCCCTTGTGGTACCCAGTACTGGGTGGGGGATTGACCCAAGTTTAGGGTTTAGATTTACGAGAACTTCACGGAAGAGGTACCCGAAAAACCTGAGGATGTAAGGAAATGCAAGCGGAGTATACTATCCCCCCTGTGGCCCATGCATAAAGCTCATTTGACCAACTTCCCGGTCCGAAGGTGAGAGATCCATCATAAGTAGCTCTTAAGACTTTCAGGACTTTACCTTCCCCATGCCATGCAGGGGGGGAATGTCAAAGAGGGACTGAATCTTGGCAAGTACAGTAGAAGCCTGAATACACCCCGATTTTATGCCCTGTCAGTCCCTCTATAGCTGTTGCATACTATACCCCCAAGATCTAGATTGCATGGTAGAACGCAGACCCTGACAAAAAAAGGGCTGTAAGGGCCTAGATCATCAGAAGGGGTTTTGGGGTACATTGTGAAGTAGCATAAGCGTGTTCGGATTGTGAGAGGATAACCTTTCTTCCTAAGCACTCTGCCGGGTTGCCCCATGACATCCAACAATCTAAATGCCTTAAGCCCCAAACCCTAAACCCCAAACTCTAAACCCCAAATCCCTAAACCCTAAGCCCCCAACCCTAAACCCTGGGACCAGCCCACATGCTCCCGAGGCATGGAACGTGCAAGAATCTGGGTTGCTGTTACGGAACTTAATTTAAGTTACTATAGCAAGGGTATATAGGGGGTAATTATATAGGGATTTGTAGGGATGTATAGGGTTTTGTGTTACGGAACCTAGTTTAAGTTACTATATTGTCCGCTTGTAATGGAGAATCAAAGGGAAAGGAAAATGGAAAATAAAATGGAAGAGGGGAAGATCGGGATCTAAGGAACTTAAGTTCAGTTTTTCATGTTGGGGAAACCGTATGAATTACTATATATATCTATACCCATTATGGTAACTTACTTTAAGTTCCCTAACAGAAACCCAGGAACCTCTTCGTGGTCGATGCACAGAGTGGCCTCGGCGAAGAAGGCATCGGAGCTTAAAAGTCGCACTGTTGATACAGTACTCCCTATATAACCGGATTACTTAGGGGATACATATTTTAAAGGGATTATTTAGGGGGTATATATTATATAGGGAGTATATAGGGGGTATCCATTTTAGTGTTGATACTCAAAATCCTGCATGACCTTCATACTATAGTACGATATTCCCAAGGTATATGGTACTTAGGGTCTTGCGGGATTTTTCCACCGTATGGTTCATAGACATTTGAGTGGTTTCCAGGGTTTAAGGATAAGGGTTTTGGGATTAGGGTTTAGGGCTTAGGGCTTCCCAAAATTAAGGGTACTTTGTTTCGGGGGCGGTCCCAGTAATAAGGACGATAGTATTTTGGGGGTCTATACTGGGGTCCCCTTTTTGTGGGAAACTACCGTATAGTCCCCGTGAAGTAGATTTAGGTTTCGGGCGTAGTCTTCCTGAAGTAGATAGAAGATGGGGATGGGGTATAGGGGCGTCTTATCGTGGTTTTGGGGGATTCCATATTCCATCAAACCCCTAAACCCCTAAACCCAAAACCCTATCTGGCTGGGAGGCCTCAGATAGTGGAGAAAAGGTCCCATTAAAAAATGTAGATATATATATTTATATATCTCTACTTAAGGGAAACTATACGCCTGCATGACGCAAGCCATGCTGCAGCATCATGACCCCTGTGTTTTAGAAGTGTAGGCCCCTGAAAAGGGGCCCTAAGGAATTCTAGGGACCCTTGAAGGTACAAATAGGTTTAGGGTTTATAGTAGGTATATATGGATCCCAGGCGTAAGGGCCCATACTAGGGGCCCATGGTCTCAACCTTAGATCATGGTTTTCATAGATGAGGCTGTCCTGGCTTTTGTCCTCAGCAGTAGGAAGCCGTTTCGGCTCATCTGCAGATGCACATATAACCCCTACATAATATAATGGTTTCCATTGCATTTTCCATTATCCCGATATGAGCTATAGTCTAAACTCGTTACAGGGGGTTAGAAAGGGGATTATATAAGGGACTACTATAGCGCTTATTAAGGGGGATACTAGGAGTTTAGACTATGGCTCATATAACCCGTATATCCTAAACCCTAAAAGTAAAATCAGAGAGCAGGGCAAAGAAGGTTTAACATTGCGAGGCAGCGCCCCTTCTCCTCCTATGCTACACAGACTCTCTCAACACCCAGCAACATGGTAAGCAGCTTTCAAATGGGTGGTTGTCAAAATTATGGTCCTTGCTTGGGTACCTTAAATATTAGGTGCCGTATTATAATAGGGATCCAAAAAGGGACCATAATTTTGACAACCACCCAAGTAGAAGTCCTAGTCAAGCAGAGCTTCCAGTGCAGGTTACTTGCAGTAGCAACGCTCAGGTCTTACAGGGCCAGAGTGGTTGGAGTATTCAACACTACGGAAAGGCTAGCGATGAATCTTTAATCGAGGAAGTGCTCCCAGGACGAGGACCCTGAATACTCACATTTGCTATTTCTTGTCTCCAGGATCCCAGAAAGTACCCTCCTCCAAGCAAACATGGATCTCTAGAAACATCCTTTTTCTTGATACGGTACTTTTTGGTGGATTACATCTACGGGAGAAGTTTAGGGTTTGGGTTTGGGAGAACTGTGCCACGGAGGCATAGTTGTGGCATCGCAAGCCAACGTCCAAGAGTTTCAGGCGAGCAGGGGACTGCCACAAGTACAGAAGCTTGGTTTGGGGTTTACGGTTTAGGGTAAACCCTAGAAACCCTAAACCCCTTGATTTGGGGTTTAGGGCTTAGGATTTAGGATTGCCACAAGTACGGAAGCTGGGTCTATCAAGCTGGGCTGCGGGGTTATATAGGAGATTATTATAGGGGTCACTAAGGGGGTTACTCGGAGTTACGACTATAGCTCAGATATGTTGCTCTGGTTTTTTCTCAAGGAATGAAGGAGTAGATCCCCCTAGTAGTCCCTACATGATCTCTACAGTTTTAGTAGTTCCCATTTTTTATCCTCCATACGAACCAGAGAGATAACAACATGAACCCCAAACCCTATCCCTAAATTCAAAACTCAAAATCTAACCCGTGTTCCATATTCTGCGAAATGCATTCAAGTTCCTTAACAGCAGCCCGGGCAGAGTCGGCTTTTCCCCCCTTTTTTTGTTTTTGTCCCAGGTTTAGGGTTTGGGGATCAGGGTTTGGGCTTTTCACTTGTGTGGTTTTGGGGTTTGGTGAGCTGTGCAGAAAACGACCGGACCCAAACTATGCCGGTGAAGACACTGCTATGACCTAGTGAATGTAGAGTCTAGGGCTTAGGGTTAGGGTTTCCAGGTTAAGGTATGAGCACTTCAGGGTTTTTTTGGATCAAAACCTTGAAGCCCAAACTCCTGAACTGCTAAACCCTAATTTCTGAGGTTCTGGGTTTAGGGCTTAACCCTAAACTTAAGGCCTAAACCCCTAAACCCTAAACCCCTAAACCCTAAAAACCCTAAGTCCCTAAACCCTAAGTCCCTAAACCCTAAACCCTAAGTCCTTAAACCCTAAAAACCCTAAGTCCCTAAACCCTAAACCCTAAGTCCTTAAACCCTAAACCCTAAACCCTAAGTCCCTAAGCCCTAAACCCTAAGTCCTTAAACCCTAAACCCTAAGTCCCTAAACCCTAAACCCTAAGTCCTTAAACCCTAAACCCTAAATCCTAAGTCCCTAAACCCTAAACCCTAAGTCCTTAAACCCTAAACCCTAAACCCTA
>CAJNIZ010005662.1:0-17083 GCA_905231905.1 Symbiodinium pilosum | reverse complement strand
TCTTTCGTGATTTTCAGCGAAGAACTTGGAAACTACGTTGGCTATGGATCATGTGAGATGTCAGAAAATCCAGGGTGCCAGCACGTGTCGCGCGCTTTTCTCATCTTTCGCGCATGACTTGCCGCGATCGCATTTCTAACTGCCGGATTTGGATTTTTGTTCGGAATGTTTTTTGTTGGTTTTGAGCGAAAGAAGATTTAACAACCACGTTAGCTATGGATCATGTGGGATGGCAGGTTAGAACAACAACAACTAACCTTTGCGGAAATATCAAGCCCAAACCTACAAACCTCAGGGTGACGAATTGAAAGCCTAGCACTAGACACGTACGGGTTTGGCCAGGACCCTTACAACTTGGAGTGGAACGAAGTCATTGCGAGCAACGCCCCATCCCAGCGGGCAGATAGCACAGCTATCTTCACCTCCACTGGGCATCTTGGATGACAATGATAGAGTGCCTTTTTTAGGTAAACTCTACTTCAGTTGTATAAAGATGTTGGTCGCCATAGCACGTGATCATCTCAGAATCTCAAGAAGCCTGCGCACGGAAGATCTCATCAGCAGCTAGAAATATTGGAGTTGCTTCTATTTCTAGGTGGATGTGGATCTACGGTGGCTTCGGCGACACTGGCTACATGGCTCTTGAATGCAGGGGACAGAAACCCTGAGTTCAAGAACTCGTGGATGTCAAGAGTTTTGGAGTGTTAGGGCTGACAAGCAGACTCCCCACAGATTCTCTGTGGGTGTACCTATAGCCTTCTATGCTGCATTTTGGCAGGAGTGATCCCAAATTGATGTTACACAGCCACAACGTGTTTCTGTACATGTACATATGGTCCAGAAGGCCATTACGGATTCCCATGCAACCTGTAGCTGGGATTCCGAGGATTCCGATGTATGGAAAACTAGGCTCTAGAATTTGTTGCAGAGTTCCATGAGACATCCCACCGCAAGTTGGAAGGCTTCAAAGATGCCGAAACCTGAAATCACGCCAGCACGTAGTTTGTATTGCACGTTTCGAGTACCAAGGCGTGCTTAGCGATGTCTGGTTCATCGACCTCGAGGCGAAATGCGTCCCAAGGGCTTCTATAGGGCTTCGGGTTTGGCACACAAAGGTTTGATGTACTGTTGATGGTCTAGGCTTTCAGGCTTCCGGACTTCTATAGGGCTTCGGGTTTGGCACACAAAGGTTTGATGTACTGTTGATGGTTTAGGCTTTCAGGCTTCCGGATTGCGGTGTGATTTGGGCTTCGACTTGCAAGTATGCAATAGCCAGCACGTTGGAATTGAAATCATGGATGCATGGCCCGTGTCCCGGCTGTTGAACTGAAACTTTCTTGCAGAGCATCACTCAGGCCCCTGCACGTCACTTGCAAAGCACTGTAGGCGGCAACGCCCATGTATAGGGGAATATTATAGGGGTTAGCAAGGGGGATACTAGGAGTTTAGACTATAGCTCATGTGGACTCCACTTGTAATTGATGGCAGGCCTAGCAGGCAGGATCAACGACTGGCTGAGTTCCCGAATTGGTAATCCCCCATTCTACTTCGAGTGCGGGCTTCTGCTCACGAATGAACCATCTTGCAGAGAGTGCTCACACGTGCGGCGGGCACTGATCTACACGCACTTCCTGAAATCGTCCGGGGAACTGTTGATTGATGGCTTCTTTCAGGGGTTGTGGTGGCTTTCACTTGCAGATCTGCCGGTCCCATAGACACGTGAAGGTTTGAGTGGTTAGCAAGTAAGTGACAGTAAGTGTGCTTGGTTCAATACCACTATCAAGGACACACCCAGGTGGGTTAGCTGCCAGGCCTGCATATGCGGATTTCCCAAAATTAGGGGTACCTTTTGAGGGGTCCCCATAATGGGAATTATGGTATTCTGGGATCTATATTGGGTCCTTTTATTTGGGGCAAATACCATGTAAGGCTCGTATCAACATCGTGGGCTACTTTTTGAGGTCTGCAGGCTTCCTTCACGGGTACCCATCCAACAGCTGCCCACATAAAGGTGTCCTTGATACAGAGATTCAAGCTGAAGGCCTCAGATAGCAAAGCCAGGTCCTGTAAAGCATTAAAACTGGGCAACTTAAAGCAACCTCACCCGACCTCACCCCAAATGGTGTTTTGTATAGGGAATATTACCAAAATGACCGGTTTAGGGTAAAAGCACAGTTGCATAACGCATGGAATCATCATGTAGACCTGCAACCCTACCCAGATGCCAAGATCTTTAACCTTAAGCCCTGAATCCCAGAACTGCGAACCTTGAGGCTGGAAATATGGTCTGGGGAGAAGTCTTCCCCGTGGCTGTGAACTTCTTTCCCAGCGGGAGGCGGCCAAGGATTTGTCTGAGTTTTAGCTTTCCCCTGAACCCTACACCTGGATTTGTGAACCCTACACCCTGTGAACCCTGAAGCTCAGGTTTGCAAGGTTTTAGAAAGATACAGAGCAATTGGAAGGGTCACCAGCAGTTATACAGGGTTTACAAATCTCCCTAGGTGGATGTTCACTTGCCCGACTTATGGCGCCAATGCAAACTACCGTTCAAAGCCACGCGCGTGAAAGCCTATGAGTTATTAGGCTTGATGAGGGACCATTCAGGGGTTTCACGGCAGTGCGGAGTTGAACCCTCAAGGGTAAGCGGATTCAAGCCTCGGCATCACTGCAGGGCCTGGGCTTTGACGCGAGGACGATACACTGCTAGTAGTCCTGAATATATGCCTCGACAGGGAACCCATGTCCATAAATGATACATATAGATACGAAGTGGAAGGCGACGTTTTCTAAATGGGCAACTTAGCTTAAGTTCAGCAGCCAGGCGGTTGCTTCAGGTCTGAATGTTGCAGTTTGAAGTCGGAAAAACGCTCGATATCCAGGCTGTAGCTCAGACAGCCTGAGTGTTGCGATTCTTCTGACAATGTTAGCTTTTGGTTCTATGCACACCTAGCCACAATCCGATGCTAGCGCTGGCAGGGTCAAAGTCGTACAAGAATCTAAAACCGTTTTGGTGATTATCCCTACAGACCCTAAACAACCCCAGTATGCATTTCATCTCCCATTTTCTTGTCCAGGCTCAGTAAGTATTTAGACCCCTATCCCTCACCCAAAGAATTCTGACGAAAAGTTGCAAGGCGGAATCACAGCTCCGTGCTCACCCAAGCCGGAGAGATGTTCATATATGGAGGTAAGGATGACAGCCTGCGACTCAGAATTTGCGTTTCTGGAAGGCATAAGACAAGTTCAGGCCGAGGGGCCATGGGCATTTCAGATTTAGTAGTAGCCGCAATAGACAGGCCGGAAAGTGAAGGCAAAAAGCTTGGTTTCACATGACCACTGCATGTTGCAGCAAGGGATTCAACTTAAACCGCTTGGTGATCCAAAGTGAGGCGAGGTTTCTATGGCTATTGTGTAAGTGCGAATGGAAAGCACTGCACGTAGCTTACGCAACTAGAACAGGCTTTTGAGTCACGGTATGCTAGTAGGGAATGGAAGCATGGATCCCTTTAGCAGCGTCTACGAAACCTCCAATATGTTAAATCTGCCACTGACAACGAACCAAACCTGATAGAAGCCACGAACCCGAATGCAGACACGAGACACGACATTCGCGCCTATAAAACGCATCACGCACGACGCAAAAGGTCGAACACACGACGACGACACTCCACTCCCCACTCTCCATCCTCCTCTCTCCGCTCCCCACTCTCCATCCTCCTCTCTCCGCTCCTCACTTCCGCTCTCCACTCCAACTCTCCATTTTCCATTCTCCACACGCCACTCCACCGCTTGCCATCCGGGTCATGGCTGACACTTGAAACGCCACCAAGACAGAAGGCTCCAAAAGCGAGGAAAGTTACGAGGATTGCGACCTCGACACGTCCCATCCCTGTGACTCTTGACACTTTCCACACACGACAAGAAGACGATGCCCCAAGAGCGAGGACAATTTCGATGATGGCAACCCCGACGTCCCGTCCCTATGCCTTTTGGCACTTTGACAGGCGAGGGTCCACAACTGACGTCGAACGGGCTCGCGACACTCCTGCGACACCCGCAACACTCTCGGACGTTTGCGAACGGTTGTCGAATGTAATCACGTTTGGTCACCTCCTGTACTCCTGGACACAACCATTCAATCGGAAACCCTTCAGCGGAGCTTTCGGGAATAAAGGACTGATTAGGGGGACATCCCCGCTGGGTGGCGGCCCCAAAGGTGCAGGTTTATCTAAATATTGAATATCTTGCATTGATCTTGTACGCAGTTTCCTTTTTCCAGGGTTCTTGAATTTCCCGTGTGTGTTCTTTCAAACATCACCTGTTTGATTGTCAAAGGGGGCTCGTAACTCCTCCAAGTAGTATTTACTGGGCTCATGTTGGGAGCCTTTTTAGGGTGTATCCTTTAGGTGGGCCCCCCACCCAGTAATAGTGACTATAGTGGAATAGAACAATTTACGTAGGGTCCTAGTAAATTCCCATTATACCAGTATTACATTAGGGGGATCCTCCTAATGTATCCTGGCTACACGTCGCTAACTCAGGTTTGGTATTTTCCGACACGTGGAAACTGGCCCCGGTGGGACCGAATCTAACGACCAATACGTCCACAGTAGCCGCCAAGCTGCAACGCAGATACCTCTATGGTCCCCTCTAAGTAGACAGAATATGGCTCCGGGTATAATATAATGAGGTCCCCATATACCCCATCTTCTATCTGTCTAATTAAGGGGGACTGTAAGGTTTAGGGTTTACGTTCTGTTCGGGAGCAAGAAGAACGCATTGTGGGTGCTGAACCCGTCTGCTTGCTAGTCAAAAGCTGGGTAGGCCCCTGGGATATTCAATATCTTTCCTAGTGGCTTGAACAAGGGACCCTATTTACAAATATTTTTCAATTGGTTATACGGGCCGACCCAGAAAGTTGGAGGTTGACATCCCATCGCTGCCCAGATCTGACCTACTAGCACAAAGAGTTGGAAATTGGCTGTGGGGTTGGGGTTCATTTTTGGGGCTTCCCATGGCAAAGGCAAAAAAACGAGTGAAACACAAGTGGACAAGCTGTGCAACTCATCACGCGTCGACCGATCTACTTAGGAGGTCAATGTGAATTGGAACCAGCTCTGGCCCTCTGGCAGCGTGGGCCTCAGGATGACTCGAAGCTTAATTGTAGTTTTAGGTGGGAATCCCTTTGCTTTGCCATTTGCCTGGGTGCCATTTGTTTGCCGTTTGGTCGGCTGGGGGAGATGCTGACTGTCCTCATGAAATTGAGTAGCGCGATGTGAGCTGGCTCAAGGGATGGGGAATCAAGTTGGTTTGCCACTGCTTCCATTGTTTCGCAGTATATGTTTTTTGGCAAATGTAGGCCTCTGCTCACAATGTCAAGCCATGAGAGGTTAGGCATTTATTTCTGTCAACCCAACATACCTAAGGTCACTTTTATGGTTAAGGAGCCAAGAGAAACTATTTGAGGCCAAGTCATGGGGTTAAATCTTGAGAAAGAGAGTGTTGAGGTCCTTCAGGGCGCCAGCTCCACTCCGCTGTGCTCAGCACATCCGGGCAACTCTGGTTCGGAATTGGTGCCGCATACTATTGAGATATAGAGGTTATGTGGGCTATTTACACAGGGCTATATGGTGTTTAGGGATTGGTTTCAAGTGTTCGGCTGGGACTTTCCGAAGTTCGAAGCATCGTAGTCTGAGCAACACCCGACACCACTAGACGTGAAGCCCCACTACATAACAAGACAGAAGCTAAATGGGCTCTCCTTTCCCAGGGCAACCATAATGGGATCTGTGCCCGGTACGTATTTTCTTGGGAACGGTCCGGGAAAGCAGCGGAAGCAAACTGGGTTGCTAGTAAGCAACTTAAATTAAGTTACTATGATAAGGAAACCCTCTTACCTACATACACATATTCTGGTAACTTAAATTGAATTAAGTTCCTTAACAGCAACGCAGCAAAACAAGCCGCAAGGCAGATGTGGATCTTCGGTGGCTGCGACGCCTACAACAGTTCCAGGGCTTGAATCAACTTTTCAGATTGCAATGAGCCCGTGGGGGTTCTCAAAAAGCTCGGACATTGGGTGATTGTTCAAATGTGTAGGAACAATAAGGGCCCTGATATTTGTACCAACTAAGCAAGAATCATTTCTGAAAGTGCCTACTTGGCGGGTGGATGCTCTAAGGACTACGGTTACTCCCTTGGATTCTGTGATCGCACGACGCTTTGTTTCTTCGTGTGAGCGTGGCTGGCATGACATGGGACTGACTGCCTCATGTCTTCCACAAATTCAGACAAGGCGTAGCATGAATTATGCTAACATATGAGCTATAGACAAAACTCCTAGTGTGCCCCAAAATAATCCTTATGGTACTTCCCCACATAATCCCCGTAAGGAGTTTAGACTCTAGCTCATATGCACAAGCAAAATGGCTGTGAAGACTTGCCAAACCGGCTTTACGTAAGGTATGTGCTACAACGACCTGTGGTACCTTGACACCCAGGCCTGCAAAAACGAGGTGTGTAGCCAAGAGAAATGCCAGCTTGGCACAGGTTTCTGGAGGAAGTCTGTTGCTGTCAGCGCATTCCCGCGTCAACGAATGACTTAGCCGACTTCCTGGCATCCATCAAACATGCCTATTCACATCTGCTTCCCTCAGAGGAAAGACCAGGATGAAGACTTGCTTTCAGGGAATAAATGCCTGTTGCTGTCTGGTGGGATCAGCTGTTGCTAAAACAAGTGAAGAGCAGTTTTGGTGGGGCACGTTCAGACAAAGCCATGTTACAACCACCGGAGCCCCTGACGCTCCCAAGATTACTGTAGGGCTGTGAGGTAGCCTGGACGTTTAATTTAGTCTCAGTATGTTCTCCATTATTTAGTAGTTTCCATTTTCCCCCTTACTCTATGTATATACATATATATATATATGCTCACCCCCCACCCTCAAGAACCAACCCTGAAGGCCGTCCAGGTGCACCGCGGCCAACATAGCAGTTACATCGGTGATAGTACGAAGTATTCTCAACAATATGAACCAATGATTACGCTGCAATGCCCATGAGATGTGAGTGTGTGCGCGTGTTGTCCTCAAATGGATCTCCCCTTGCCAACAAGACCGTGACCCCAACAATAACGAGTGAACCCAAATGCGTGTTGCTGAAATGAAGACGTTGGTGAAGACCAAAAGAGTTTCTGATATAATGATAACCATCTCTTGAATTTTAGAAATTCGGGGAATAAGTGATCAACCAACTGCTGCAACTAAAAGTATCATTAAGTATGTTGGAACCTGTAAGTAAGATTCAGTACAGAAAATTTTCACCCCAAGTGTGTCTAGGAATTAAACGGAACCCTTCTTTCTACTGCCTATAGTTTTTTTCAATTTTCGAGGAGAACTCGAATCCCTCATCTAGCTTCAAATACATAAACCTGTCAAAAACAATACAAAACAAGGGTGTCATGCATATGGTGAAAACAGCCCTGTTGATTAGATTGAGCCGTCATGCAGAGAACTTCAATTAACCCATCAAATGCTGTCATTACTATTTGATGAATTAGGGAAATTCAGTGCACAAGACGGACCAAGTCAGCATTAATGGTTGCGGCAGCACAACCACACAGAGTGATTGTTTTCCGATTGGTATTCTGCAGTTGAGAAGCTATGGAGGGCATGTAAAATGTTGGTAGAATGAACTTTACCTATGCTTGTACATGCAAGACATATGCAGCACTACCGATGACCGTTCGGAGAATCTGTGGGATCTGTGTCATGAATTGAGGCCAAACAATCCTGGCATCCATGGAAGATAATAGCAGGCAACTTTTGTTCAACTTTCATATAGACATCTCTGCAGAAAAAAGGAAGATACCAAGGAATGCATGGAAGAAGTTGGCCTTGTCATTGTTCACAATTTCCCATGTTGAAATTCAAGGAAGAAACGGAAAGTTGACCGGCCAAAATTACATATCCAACAAATTTCAGAGATAAAAAGGTGAGAAAAAGTTAGTCCAACTTTTTCCAAAAATTCCACGATTTCCAAACAATCAGGTGAACACCAGATTGTTTTTCTCCCAACCTCGGGGTCTTCATTTGATTGTCTGAAATTCGTGGAAATGTTGGACAAAGTTGGCCTAGCCAATTTTTTTCACCAATTCCAAATGGCGGAAGAAGTTGGCCTGGCCAACTTTTTCCACGAATTCCATGATTTCTGACAGAAACCTCGGCTCTCCAGCCGATTGATTGGAAATCGCGGAAATTTTTGGACAAAGGTGGCCTCGGCAACTTTGCCCCGACAATTCCGTAGAGAAAATGGTGATAAAAGTTGGCCTGGCCAATCTTCCACCAATTAAAATGAATCCCAAATGTCCGTGCATCTTTATGCCCAAGACACAGGCAGATGAATGAATTCCATGGTTTTTGACAAGGATCTGCGGTCTCACTTGTTTATCTGGAAAATGTATATACGTATATATATATATACATATTGCGTATGTATAAATATATACATACATATACCGCATAAATATATATGCATATATGTATATGTGCCTTGGGAAGCCCCCACTCTGCCTCAGCACCTCACACGACTGCTCCGTGGCAGGAAACTTTCCCAGCCTGGACAAGCACCAGTCCCATGACCTCGCCAAATGCACCTTACCTGTCCAGTCTTGTGAGCATTCTAGCACCACAACAAAAAGGTAAGTCTTGCAAAAAAAAGGCTTGAAGGTGCATGTCTGGTCCCTGTTCTGAAATTCATCCAGTTACGCTGCTTCTGAGACAAGGTGACTTGTGGGTCTTGAAACCAAGGCGCGCTCGAGCCACGGCGCGGTACTTGCCGCGAATGGGAAGATGTGGATCCATGGCGGGGTCGATTCCACCAATGGCCCCGACCTCAATTTTGTGTAGATGGCAGGCAGAACATTAAAAAGGCCCGGGAGGGGGTTGTCGGTCAACAATTGGGCTTGTTGGCCATGCTTCACTGTCCATGCATCTCCGCACTCTGAGCTGTGCATGTTTGTTCTGAGGGGTCCTCAGCGACTTATGGTACGTCCACTTGGAGGCGCGCGTTCTCATAACCGTGTGGCGTCTGAGACATAGGGTTCAGAGGCCAAAGAATGGTGCATTGTCCAACCGAATCGGCTTAGAGTTACAGAATCAGCTGTTTGCTTTCCAGCTTGTGGAGGATGGTCGGCCTGAGGCAACAACTTCTAAGACTTTTCTTCTGGTATACGAGGCCTTGCCATCCAGCTAACTGTAGGGAATGTTAAGCAGGCATGACAGCAAAGGAATGAAGGCTTCCAGCAGCTGTAGATATGCATTCGCTCGTTGTTGTTGTTGCTGTTGCAAGAAGCCTACCCTCAGCTCGCTTGAGCTCCGCAACAATGGGTCTCGCCAACTAAGAGAGACGTTAGCTTCACGGAACTGTGAGCTAGAGTAGCTGGGAGCATTCAGGCTAAGTAATGTTGCATAGTATCAGGGAGAGAAGCAGCAGTAGCAGCAGCAGTGGCAATTGTCAAAGCTGTACGGCTGACCTGCTTAAGCTGCTGTATGTTGTGCGGTTGTAGCGAAAATCAATACGTTCAAGGAAGCCAAGTCGCACTGGCATCACCAATACCACCACTACCATCACTACAAACCGAAACAATAAAACCAATACGTGTGAACGCGTCAAATTATGACCTCAGCAACAACCTGAACTGCATACAGCCCTAGCCCTAGCCCTTGATTGCTTTATCGAGGCCATATAGAATTGCACGTGTGATGCTGCCATGACTTTGTCGCAGGCAACACAGATCGATTGGACAGATGCTGGGCATTTCTTAGGGGTTGATGGCCGCCTGCTTCAAAACATCCTTCTTTCATGAACAAAAGACCAATTTAGGGACTAGATAAATCCTTGGAAGCTCCTGTGGTGAAATGCTAGATACTATAGAAATGCGGGGGTTCTGGTCAGACCCTGAAGCTAGGAGTTGTTGAAGGGTGGATTTTGAAATGTTTCCGGCAAATTTCTAAGGACATTAGGATGGTGTTGGGGGGTGGATTCTGGCCAGACCCTAAATTTTGGAGGTTTTGCATTTTCTTGTTTTTTCTAGAATTTTTCAATGTTTTCTCGTGTAACTTCAAGGAATGTCTAGTGTTTTCTGTGTTTTCTATTTTTCAGGAATCTGTAGCATTCATAATGCTATTGAATAATCCAGCACATAAGGTTTTCTAGCTTAGACGGATGATTGGGGATGGATGATGATGATGGTGCTGAGCTTAACAATGGCTCAAAGACAGATGGCCCAGGCCCCAAATTTGCAACACACTTAAGACTCTTAAGACCTGAGCACCTGGACACTCATCCCCACAACAATCATTTGCCCCAATTTGTTTGCAAGAAAATTTTAGCGCCCCTCAGCATTTTCTAGCTTTCCTTAGCTTTCCTCAGCTTTCCTTAGCTTTCTTTGGGCTCCAGTGCTTTTTCCTGCAAAAGCTCGGGAAATCCTGCAGTCAAGAAAAAATGATGTCAAAGCGGTAGGTCATGAGCTGGTATGAGCATTGGATTTTGAAGTTTCATAGGCAAAGTCTGCACAAGGCATTGCTTGCCTGAGGGATGCCCTTCACATAAGCTCTCAAGATGAGCTCCTTACTTCAAGCAGCGTACAGCAAAACATGAAGGTCTCCCAAGCTCAAGGAGTATAACCATAAGATCATGTTTTGCCAAAGCCTTGAAGCGTCAGTTCCAGGAAGTGTTTACCAGTGGCACCCTCCAGCGTTCCATGCACACACTGGTCATATCGGATGCCGGGCGGATGTGGCATGGCTATGCCAGGATGTCTTGTTGATCAGATGGCTGACAGTTAAGGCTTTGGGCCTGAACCTTTGAGCTAAAGAATCGAGAGTGTGGAGTTCGGGGTGTACAGTGGGATCAGCAACGCTGCAGTGCCTGGATGGGGTGCCGTTGCTACAGTCCAAACCACACTTCAAGCCTTGATTTGCTGTGTCACGGGTGTCAGACACCCTAACCCCCCGATTCTCGAATACTCCACCTACTTAAAGAAAATTGTAGTAGGGTTGGGGGTATCGTAAAATGGGTCATTTTCATTGTGGGGGTAGGGGGGTTTAGCACACGAAGGGGATTAGCTCCAGGATCCAAGATGGCTTTTCCCTCCGCCCAAGCCCAACGTAAGGTATGTTTTCGGCGGCCAAGATTGCTGCAGCTGCATCCTCAGCAGCTGTGAGCTTTCAGGGACTCATGCGCAAGATTCTGTGAAGCACGAGAAAGCAACCCTCCTTGGGTCAGGATTGCGGGCTGAGGACTCAGCAAGTATTGCTTCTCCCTGTCCTCCCTTCAATTATGCGTGGATTTTACCACGGCACATGTACACTAATGTCGGGGCTGTTGGATCATCAGCTCCCCGAACATTGTGCTTGCGAAATGTTCCTCCACAAAGGGCTAGCAATTTTCTTGCTGCCGCATGTCTCTCCACAGGAGTAACCCAAAGCTGCATCTCCACAAAGGGGTAATTCGAAACACGACCATCGTGAAACCGAGACCAAGTGTGTAACTATCTCCAAGTGCCTTTCCGCGTAGGTGTGGTAGTGTTGCTTGCCTGCCATTCAGGCCGGCAGAGTGATCTGTGGTATACGGACCCGGAGGACAATTCAGCGTTGCATTCTAAGCTCAGAGCTCGAATGGGGTCCTTACAACAAACACGCATCTATAACAAAGGATGGAGGCTTCACGACTACATTTTGCCAAAAAGTTCATGCATGCGGGTGTCTAATGAGGCTAATGCGTGCCTGGACAGGTTCATCAGGCACTGGAATTGCAGTAAACCCTTAACGGGAGTCCGGAAACAAGCATAAAGTCTAAGACTCTAAGACCGATACCCGAAGACCAAGTAGCCGTCCTGGATCTTGCACTTGTAGGGCCAGGCAAACAGGATCAGAAGGCAAAGATGGCTTGGACCCTGCCTTCTGCTTGAAGCCTGTCGACTTGCCAGTGCTTAGAGTGGGAAGAGTGAACAGCGGAGTGATCATGGCGGTACATGGGGAGTTATAGTCCCCTTTAAGTAGATAGAATATGGGGTTTATGGAGATCCTATTGAAATATACCCAAAGCCATATTCTATCTACTTAAGGGGGACTCTATATACAGAGCATCATGGAGATCTAGTCCCCATACACCAGTAAGTTGGATGCGAAGCTTGGCATCAGGATTCGATGCCTTACTGGAACACAATCTACCCATCAGGTGGGGTCAAGCATGTCGGCTTTAAGAACATAATATGGTTCGAGGTACCTTTTGAAGGTCCCCATGATGAGAATTGTAGTATTTTTGGGTCGGCATAGGTGTCCCCCAATTTGAGGAAACTAGTACAGGGCCAGCCTGTTTTTGGGAGTGGGCTATGGAGTTGAGTTTTCAAGCATGCATCATGGAGTATATTTGCCGGACCCTTCCACAAGCCGTTTGCAGAGTGAAGTGAAGGTATGAGATGTAGAAGCATCAAAAGCTGCGGCCAAAGAGTCCGCAAGCCGTTGAACAGATGCACTCGTAGCATTGCAGCCTCTTGGAAAACAGGTCAGAGGGTACATCCCACCATCACTGAAGGGATCATTGCCTGAGGCTTGTGCAGGGCGAAACAGCAGAAAGCGCTGGAGAATGTATTTCAACTCACCAGCACTGACTTCTGGCAGGAGCTTCTTGCAGTCTACAACTTACCCAAAGCCCTTCAATAGTAGTTCCCATTCTCTTTTCCATTCTCCCTATAGTACCATTATACTATTCCAATTAATCCCTGTAGACTGTAGAACCCAAGTAATCCCTGTATAACCCAATGGATGTGAACAGGCAGCATTACAGCGCGTACCCAACGTCAAGGAGTTCTGAGCCCTGAGGGGCGTCTTTGGCACCTCGGCCTGCTTGAAGAAGAAAATGGAAAATACTCTTTCGGGGTTAGGGTTTAGGATTAGTGAAGGCAGTAGGAAAAGGGTGTAAACTAGTATTTAAGTGGTTAACGGAAAGAAGAAAACTGAAATTACTACATACTGTATTGAGGTAGCGGAGACAGAAAATGGAAACTTGTATTATGTTGTGGTAATGGAAAAAAAGCCAGGGTTTTGGTGAAGGCTTTAGGCTTAAGGTAGGAGGATGAAAATCAATTTTCACAGCAAATGGAAAGAAAGTTTTCAGGGTTTCTGGATGCCTTCCACTTGTGGGATTCGGGTTTATTGGGACCTTTGAGAGACCTAGAATTTTGGCAGCGTATGGCAGGGGAAATATTGGTCGCCCAGTTGGGGGTCCGCTTCTTCTACAGAGAAGTTTTCCCGTCCTTATACCATGGCTTCTAACAAAAAATCATCAGTTGTTGTGAACCCAACGTTTTGGCATCCAAGGCTCCGCGAATTTGGAGTCACGGTGGGGACTTGTTGGGTGGTGCCCCAAATTGCTGGAGAAGTAGGATTGTGTTTCCTGCAATCTGCGATGATGGATTCCAAAACATAACAAACCCCAGGAAAAAGATCCTTGCATTCTTGGAAGGCGGGATACAGCAAACTCCAGCTTGACCAGCTTAGAAAGATGGTCTCATGGGAACGGTTAGGGTTTAGGGTTAAGGTGAACAGCGAGGAAGTCCAAACTGCGACCATTGATTGTTCTTGGAGCCAATGAAACCTTAAACCCTAAATAGTAGCTTCCATTTTCTTTTCCATTATCCGTATATAACCCCAAAAGATACCTTATATTAGCCCAGTATTACCTAAACCTGGTAGCAGCTGTCAATGAGTTGGGAGGCAGGCCTGAGCGCGAAATCCTGAACCAACATGAGGGGACCACAGATTAGTGTGGAGCGACGTTTCTGCCGTAGGCTTGTGTGTATGCTGCCCTGGAAATGGGAACTGGAACACTAAACCCTGCTAGTGTTGAAACGCGATACCCTACGCCCAAAGCCTGCGCCAGACAAGGATCTTTGGAGGATGGACCGGTTCGGGTTGCGCACCCAGAGTGTGTGAGTTGTGGAAGTGAAGATGGGAGCTCAGACTCTAGGAGATGAATGGGGGTGCAGGTTGTAGCAACGGCGTAGGGAATGATTCCCTTGTTTTCCCTTTCAAGTCCGTGCATCGGATGTTCATGGTATCATGCATATAACGCACTGGGGATGAATAAGCTGAACACTAGCAGCTTTTCAACCATGATTCGCGGGCTTAGTGGAAACGAAGTCCATCAACAAGAATGGACACCAAATGCTAGGCCTTAAGCCCTAAGGCTTGGCAACAAGTGGACTCTGCCCCTATTGAGGCTACCTGAATGACCTCTGGTACGTCGATGTGCAGGACCGACAGTGGGCATGGAAGGGGCATCACATTCCTTTGAAGATTTATGGAAAGTCAAATGACAACCCCTCACTACTAGCTTTGTCTAAATGATTATGTGTCTATAGTCCCCCTTAAGTAGATAGAGTATGGGGTATATGGGGATCTTATTCTAATATACCCAAAGCCATATTCCATCTACTTGTGTATGCATTCAATTCTAACTTTGCATTGGTGACACTACTGAAAGCTGCGGCGCCAGGCCTTGATATGAAAGCTGCCAGCAACTAGGTACCCCAGCACCTTGCGTAAGGCTCCCACCCAGTAATAGTGGTACCACAGGAATATATAGGGGCCCTAAAATAGTCACCGTTACTAGTGGGTGTGAGCCCAACCTAACTAAGATCTTGTGGGGTTGGAGCACGGAAAGTTGCATTTGCACTTTGCATATGGGTAGTTTCCAAAAATAGGGTCCCATTTTGGTACCCCCTAAATATTTGGTGCAGCAATATGACCAAAAGCGCCCCATAATCCTGAGAACAACCCATATTTTAGCAGAATCCAGCTATCTTGTTGGGTATCAGGCTGAGCTGGTCGCGACTTGGTTATGGAGCCTTTGCTCACAGTAAACAATGCCGTACCTATCCAGTTTTCTTGAGCAATATGAAGCCAAAAAACAAATTTGAGCACGGGAGACCCTTAGATACTGAAATACAAGATATTAAACTGCCCTTATATAACCTTGTTTAAGGAATTTAGACTGCAGTACATATTTTCCAGTATGTGCAGGTTTCCCAAGACTAGGGGTACTTTTTGGGGGGTCCCTAGAATTAGGATTGTATGAGGATAATAACACCCGTAGCTTCTCTGACCACCCCAGATAGGAAGAAGAAGCTAAAATTGCAGTATTCCATCATAGGTTTGCTTTGTCTTCTTGCAACCTATTTGCCTTGAGTTGTCGATCACGGACCGAGCAATGAGCTCTGCATTGCATGAACGCTTGCAAGCAGCAAGGGGTTTTTGAGTGACTCCAAATAAACCGCCCCTATTTCATTCTTGGCAGGCATCAATGCCCGAGTGGAAGGAGATCACTGCTTCCGGCAACTGCGCTGCCAATTGAGTTACCGAGTTCCCTTCGTGGGGCAAGTAGGCTCTGAAATGGGAATGTTCTGGATGGCACAAAATAGGCTGGCAACCAGGCAACTACTTCTTGCGGTCATCTTTGTTATCCGCATGGTACATAAGCGAGTAGTGCCCAGCAGCACTACAACTGTGCTGCAAGCAGTCCAGCCACGCACCGGTGTAAAGCTGGGCATGAGTATGATCCTCTACATAGTGCCCCAAATCCATGAATCCCAAACCTATCTTCGCTCCGCCGCACCCCCTAAGATCCTTAAGATCCTTTTCTTAACCCTTGTATGATCCCCAAAATATAAGCCAAATTCCGTGCTGTTTTCTGCTAACCAGCGGTATATACCCCTCCATATATCCTGTAGATGGAGAAGTATCAATTCCACTATCATGTTCTTCTCCATTTGATTCTCCATTATGGGCGGTAATATCCCAAAACCCTAAACCCTAAATAGTAGCTTCCATTTCTTTTCCATTGCCCTATATCATATCCCTGAACCCGAAGCCCTAAAAGCTTGGCAGAATCCCTGCTAACCAGAATAAGCCTTAAACTCAAGCCCGAAACCCTCCTAAACCACCAGTAAGACCCAGGGAGCATGCCCTCGGCGCGAGAAAGCAATAGCGCCATCCTGACCACCTCCGGGCACACGGTTTAGGGTTGAGAGTTCAGGATTAAAGGACTGCCTGAGGTTTCTGGTCTAGGCTTTCGGTCTTGGGTGTGGGTGTAGGGATTAGATTTAGGACGCAGGAGAGAGAAATGATGTCGTGGGGCTCTGTTTTTTCTACTGCCGTAGGTGTCCATGATTTATTTCTTAGTCACCTGTTGGTAGTCTTGATGTTTCTTCCGCTCCGTGGCATATTACTGGCCAGCAGTTCTAGTCGGTGTTCTGCCTTATGTTTCCCAGGCAGCTGCTGGATCAAACAGGGCGTTCTTCAAAATAGTCCGCATCTAATCCTGAGGGGGCTGCCAATCAGCTCAATCTCGTCCCAATGTATCCTGAGGGTCGCAAAACATATTCTAGTTTGAACACACCTCAATCCATCTTTAAGTAGGGAACTTTGCGGAGCACGACTGTAAGTAGGGGGCGTTGGCACCTTGATGTATTCTTTCAATTTTGAGCTCTCCATGAGTCTTGCAAGCGAGCCTCTGGATTGTTTCCGTAACCCCGTATTGAAACCTAGTGTCCATCTTGCATTTCTCCATTTGATTCTCAATTAGTGGGGTACTATCCCAGAAGTCTCAACCCTTAATCTTACATTTTAGTTTTCATTTTCTTTCCATTATCCTTACAAAGCCCCCCTAAGTTTGAAAGCCTGGCCAAGCTTTCGTCAGCAGGCGACTTTGGATTTTTGGCGGAGGAGACTTGAGCAGCCAGGCGCTCAGGACGATGCCCACCGGACTGGCGCTTAGGAACAAGTGATATGCCCCAGAATATGCCCGCTTTGTAGGCAACCGAGGGTTTCATGCTCGTGTGCCATTTGATTTTATTAGGTGTAACACTTGTTACACTTGAGGACCCCAAGATTGTGCGAGGATTGCATATCTTGAACCTTTGTGGTTTCTTGCAACAATGAGGAATTCGTCTTTTGCCACTGCGGCTTCGGCCATTTCGTTCCCAAACTCATAATTGCCTTAGATTGTGATGAAGTGCAGTAAC
>CAJNIZ010005661.1:0-19026 GCA_905231905.1 Symbiodinium pilosum | reverse complement strand
AGGGCCCCAATATAGACCCCAATACTCAATACTCCTCAGCATAAACTCCCAGAACGGACCCCAAGATTTTGGAAACCTCCAAATATGAGTGCTCACCCGAACTGTTTTCACCCTCCTCGTAAGGACCCTTCAAGGGGATCCTAACCCCTAAGATGGCTCCTACCTGTTTCCTGGGTCTATGGGCCCTTAATTGGCCTTGTAGAGGTTGGTACAGAAGGATTCGAGGATTATGGGTTCATACCAGGGGTCCATAGCTTGGACCCTGATCTAAACACCGCCCTACGCCGTAAACCCCTGAATCATACACCCTAAGTCCAAAATCCCAGTCTTGTCATGATTCCCGCACAGTCCTAAGTATCAATATAGTAGGGTTTGGGATGTCGGGTTTAGGGAATATTCATTAAAACTACATGAACAACTCCTAGTACAGAAGCCATACTTTGTGCTATGTAGGTACTTTGGACCCTTTGGGACCTGATAGGTGGCTGCCGAAGTACGGATGGTCAGGTCTGGCTGTCAAAGCTTGTTTGCTTAGGGTTTGGAGATCTAAGGGTCTCCGACTGTAGGGATGTCTCGGGTTTCAGAATGTAGGGCAATGTAGACCCATGATAAAAAAATCCTGCTGTTAAGCACCTAAATGCTAGGATCCCTATCATAATCCCCACTAAGGGAAGTGGGTTTATTAATCAGGGGTCTATACTAGTGGGCTTGCAATTCAGGATTTCAGGACGTTTTTTCGAGCTTAGGGTCGCAGATGTTGCGTTGATGTTTATGTTTTTAAAAGTTTGGCCTCTAGGATCTGGGATTCCCCCAAAATCAAATGAGCGCTTTAAGCTGCCGAGGCCTGCTTGCCCCCTTAAACCTTTTCGTTTACGCATCCTTCAATTGAGTATAGAAAAGACGAATATTGGTAATGGTACCTCAAGAAAGGCATTGTGCATCTGCATGGACAAGTTGGTTTGGTAGATACGCCAATGCCAGTACCAATGAGTATTACTTCCCTTACATCACGGTACTTTTAGGGTGTGGGGGGGGGGGTGCTTATCAACGGAGGTGTAGTTCTGTGCCCTCCTTCATGGGATTCCAATGTGCCAAGCTAGATTTTCCCTCCAGAGTTTCATCCCTAAATCTGCGATTCTGGTGGTTCTGGCTGTGGAACTCAGGTCTGGGGACCCAGTACATAGTAGATGATTGGCGCCCAAACGGCTTCCCAGAGAAAAACTTAAGGCCCCAATTCTGCTAGGTTTAGGGTTTCAGCTCTAGGGTTTAGGGTTTAGAGTTCCGGATTTAGGATTGGGCCCTAAATTCTGCCTTGTTTAGGGCTTCAGGGTTTAGAGCACAGCATTTGGGATTGGGCCCGAACGGCTCCCCAAAATTAACAGTAATAGACCTGCAGTCCGAGACCAAAGCCCGGGGGCACCGGCTCTTCGTTATCTTTTCAAACACTGCCTGCCTACCTAAGAACATCATCTGGATGGGAAACTTCCGTAATCAGAAGGACCCCTGTGTGATCCTCGCGAGGGACCCTCCAGGCTCCATGGAAACCGTATGTGTATATGTATATATATATATGTACATACATATATATATATACACAATGCTTATATAGAGCTGTATACTACTATGCTATGACAATACATTTTTGCCAGGGTCAGTATACTTATTATACACACATGTAAATATGTACATGTATATGTACATCTGCAGCGCATGGACATAAGCCTCAAGTTGCACTGCTCCCCCAAGCTCCCAACTTGCACAGGCGCCAGCCAAAGGTGCGGTGGACTTTCGCCACAGGCTGATCCAGACGGTTCCTAACAACTCGGATTCAGGGTTTTGTTATGGGGTGAGTGTGCGTGAGAGTGGCTGCTTGGGTGTGGAGCACTAAACCCTAAACCCTAACCCCAAACCCTAAACCCCAAACCCTAAACCCGGAACCCTAAACCCCAAACCCTAAGCCCTATCCCCAATATTTGGGGATTCTGGGCTTTGAGATGTGGACCCAAGTCTGGTGCGAAGAGGATGAAATCACATTTCTCCTACCCCACCTCCCAAACGAACATGGAATCCCAAAAGGGCCTATACATCCCCCTAAACCTCAAAACCGTATCATGTCCCGGGGCTCCGGGTCCACAAATGTTCCATACCTTGGGTCCTACTGTCGATGAACATGAACTACTTTGGGCTTAGGAGAAAACCCAAAGCCCTCAAAACCCTAAACCCCCACACCCTCAAACCCTTAAACCCCTAAACCCTCAAACCCCTAAACCCCCTAAACCCTCGAAGCCCTAAACCCCAAAACCCAAAATCCTCAAAACCCTACACCCCTTAAGGCACTAAACGCAATAATGCTACAGAATGACAGTACTGTGGCGTTTGGCGGCACGTTTGGTGTCGAGCTTCCTCCAACTGGCCCTTGCTAGGTACCTAAGGGTTTAGGGTTTAGGGTTTAGGGGTTTAGGGTTTAGGGTTAGTACCCTTTTTTTCTTTTGTTAGGTCTCCTCTTTAAACTGAACACTAGGAAAAAAAAGGGTTCCCTGATCATTCAGGGGTTTCTGGGGAACCTAGTCTGGTTAGCTAGGAATGAAGGAATGGATCCTTATAGTCGTCCGTATATAATTCATTACAGTAGTGTCCACATTAATTTCCATGGGTTCTAAACCCTACAGCCTATAGTAGTTTCCGTGTTCTTTTTCATTTTTTCTAAGCCCGAAACCTTACAGTAGTTTTCATTTCCCATTCTTTCTAATCCCAAGCCCCTCAACCCTATACTAGTTTCTGTTTTCTTTTCCCTTCCTTTCAAACCCTAGACCCTACATCCTATAGCAGTTTCCATGTTCTTTTCCATTCCTTCTAAACCCTATAAGCCTCAAACCCTGTAGTAGTTTGAATTTACCATTTCTTTTAAACCGCAAACCCTATACCCCAAGCCCCAAAACCCTAAACTCTGTAGTAGTTCCCATGTTCTTTTCCATTTCTTCATTCCCAGCTCACCAAAGGCTGGTAGGTCTGAAGATTGCCGGAACCTTCCTTCATCTTTACTGTTTAGGATTTAGGGTTTTGGGTTTAGGACGTAGGGTTCAGGATTTACGGTTTAGGATTTAGGGTTTACGAGTTAGGTTTTGGGTTTAGGGTTTACGGCTGAGGTTTTAGGTTTAGCGTTTAGGATTTGGGGTTCAGGATTTAGGGTTGAGGACTTTGTACCCTGGAAGCCCAAATCTAGACCTTGGAACTTAAGTTCTGCAACGCAGAGCATTAAAAAGCGCACACATCTCATGACGAGGTAACGCAAAAGCTTGGTTTAGCGTTGGAAGGGTTTGTTTAGGGTTTAGAGAAGATACAAGGTTTATAGCGTCTAGGGTGAGTTTAGGGTTTTGGGGTGTACGGATTCGTGAAAATTCCAGAAGACACCAAGCCCACAACAATCAACATGTTCACCCTTCATCTTCATACTTGCCCCCAAAAATCCCTGATCTGCAATCCCTAGACATTTAGCCCTAGTCACTGAACCCTAAACCCAGTTTTTGCCAGGTTCTTCCTTTGCGACGCCTGCCTCAGGTTTAGCGAGGGGGGCGAGGTAACTGCGGAAACGAGGCCTTTTCGATTCCGGGGTCAGTGTTTAGGGAGTAGAGTTTTGAGATCACGATTTGGGGATGAGGGTGCGAGGATTAAGGTCTGAGGTTTGGGGTTAGTAGGGAAGTTTTTTGCCGAAGTGACATGTCGGGATCATGTGAGTTTTATTCCAAGTAGGCATTCGAATTGCAGGTTCAAACCCTAAATGCTGAACATGTGAAGCAGTCAAAGGCTCATAAACACATGGGTAAACCTTGGCAAGCCCTACCCAAAATCCGGCTGTGGCTCGACCCGGATTCAAGTGTAGGATTTGGGATTTAGGGTCTAGGATTTAGGATTTGAGGGTCTTGGGGTTTAAGGCCCAGGGTCTGACACTCACAAAATCTCTTCCCCTGAACCCTGGATGCCTTTTGAGGACCCTGTAAACCAGAAAGGTGGGTTTAGGGTTTAGGGATCAAATATGAGAGCTTGCAACAATTGAGGCCCAAATCTGGCTCCAACAAAAGTAACCCTAAACCCTAAACCCCGCAGAACCCTATATCAAGTGTATACTTGTCCTTAATTCACGGGGCCCCTAACTTCGGGAAGCCGCCATGCAATAAAAGGACCCGAATGGGGACCCCACACAGGGAGCCCCAAGAATTTAAAAGGAACATGACGGCCAATCGTTCTAGGGTTTATAGGGTGTAGGGCCAAGGTTCTCATATTCCAGACATATTCCTATAGTTCTTGGGTTCCTACAATATAAACCCAAAAGCCTAAACCACTTCGCCCTTGGGGTTCTCCGGACCCCTATGCCCGACCCCGTTGCAGGATGCTTAACTTAAGGTCTAGTAGCTTTTTATACAATGCCCTAAATAGGTGAATTTTCATATAGCCCCAAATATATTACAATCCCTCTTACGGGGACCCCCAAGAAGGGACATGCTGAAAACGGGGCAGGGTACAGAGGTCCAGGTAGTGTTCTTTTTGTCAGCACCCGGCAAGGTGTCGTGATCTGGAGGATCTTTTGCACTCGACCACTCGGATCGCCATATGCTGGCGACCCAGTGCGGCGGGCTCCAAATGTTTAAGAGCTGGGGGTCTAGGAGTTTAGGTTATTTGGGGGTTGTATAGGATTTGGTCTCGGGTCTTGTCCCACCAGCTAGATGAAAGAACAAGGAAAATTAAGCAGAAATCCTGCTGACGTCCCTAAGTGTCCCTTGCAGACAGTCCGAGGCTACAGGAAGCCCCAGAACCTCAAATGGTACTTTGTGGATAAGGTTCCTAAACACAAGGTTTAGAGATTGGGGTTTAGGGATTGGCTTCCTAAACACAAGGTTTAGGGATTAGGGTTTAGGGATTAGGGTTTGGGAGTGTCGGGTTTAGCAAGGGCTAACATGCCATGCGTAAGCTTCAGACCCCCCTACATGCCTTGGGGCCCCATGCGTTTGGGGGTTGAGGGTTGAAGGCCCGCACTCAGCAACAACTGGGTGGAAGTTGTCATTGCCATAGACTGCTACTAGGGGGCCGTACTCAAGGTGTAGGCATGCAGGGTGTGGTTGTTTCAAGGATCCAGGTTCACAAAGCAGGAAGCCCCTGACTTACAGCCCCTACCCGCAAAGCCCCAAGCCCTAAACCTCATACAACCCTGTAATTTAGAAGCCAGAATATTACCAACAGCATGAATCCGTTCCACCTAAGACCCCACATATCAAACTCAATTGAGTATAGATATTCTGTCAGTAAATATGCAAGTATCAACTAATTTGATTTACTAATTGGTTCAGTTATCCTAATTATCTAAGTATTGATTTTGAAAGGAGTTTAAAAGGTCGTTAAGGCAGCCCTATCTAGGTTTGCAATGAATATCCTCCCCCTAATAGTATTGAAATCTATCGGGCCCGGATGGCTTAGTGCGGATGACCCTCGTGGAGCTACACCATACTTTATCCTGAAACCATGTTGAAATTGTTTGGGCCCCTACATTCAATTCCTACAAACTTTTCAATTAATCCAAGGCCTACTGCATGTTCCATTTGCCTTTGAATGTGATTCTCTTCTTCAGAACTGGGCCCCGAACCCCTAAGCCCTAAAACCTATCCTAAGCCCTGAATCTTAAACCCGAAGCCTTAAATCCTAAACCCTAAAAGCTAAGCCCTAAACCCTAAAAGCTAAACCCTAAAACTTACATCCTAAACCCTAAAACCTAAACCCTAACTTACTCAGTTAGCCCCCACATTATGACCTTCAAACCCTTGCCACATGGCCCAAGGTCTTGAACAGCGGCCCTCGGAGGTTCGGGCTCCCAATACAAGCGTTTGCAAGAAGTAGAAAAGGTTTTCGGGGGTTTAGGGTTTCACCAGGGTTTGGGGCTTAGGGTTTTCAAGTCCCCGTTGTGGTAATTTTAGGGTGATATTGGGAGTATATAGGGATTATGGACAATAAAATGGAAACTACTATTTAGGTTTTGGGTTTAAGTTTAAGGTTTAGGGTTAAGGTTTAATTAGGGTTTAGGGCTTGGCGATATTGCCCGCACGAGTGGAACATCCAATGGAAGGCAAGAAGAACGTTGAAATTGTGCAGTGAGATGAGTCTTTTCCAGGACCAAGACGGCCCATAGTCACAACGCCAACATGCATATGTGACAGGCAGCAAATGGGCAGATCCAGGCAAGAAAGTGCTTGGAATTCCGATTTGTGGCACTGGCCACGGAGCCGTCGCCGGAGTCGGCCCCCATGCCAGTCACTCAGCATGGCCGTCTCTTCCGGATTCGCCGAGACCTTGCCACATTGCGAAGGATTTCAGTTCCGGCTCTGATGCATCCGACTCCGAACTCGAGTGAGGTTGCCACACGAGAGCAGAAGCAGGATTGGGTGATTTGTTACATAGTGAGGGGGCTTTGACTCCTGCGGATCTGTTGCAGGGATACAGGTATATAGGCTGTGTTCCAGGCTTCAAGCCTTTTAGGCTGTACGCCGAGGCAGACAAAATCAGGAACCCCTTCGGACAGGTTTTACACGTATGTAACCTGGTATGTAGTAGTATTTGCAGGTTCTGAACTCGAGCGCAATGTTATGAGGCACTTCTGTGAAACAGTGTTCGGCAAGTGCCGTGATGATATCGAACATGACCCCTTTCGTTGGACGTATGTTTCATGAGGACCCAAACCAGCTGCCTAAAGAGCGCTCAGGCACTTTTGAGGGTGTGTCCAAAACTTTACATTTAAACCCCAAACCCGAAACCCTAAGTGAGGAGCTCTAACTCAAAGAATCCCAAGAAGAGACATGAACTCAAGCAAATGCAAAGCATGGACACACCAACACACGATAACACCCTAGACCCTGCTCAGGGCGTAGGGTTTGGAACCCTGTGGTTCTACTAGTGGCTTTTGTGGTTGCTTCCTTCAAGCAGGGCTTGTTTCATAAACTCATGCTCCAGACGCACCCTAAACCCTAAAGGTTTTAGCGTTTAGGACTAAACCCTAAGCCTGAGCAGCCCACGGATTTGCATGACTCCTTCTGTTGACCTCACGCCCTGCTTCGCCCGTGCGATCTAGCATTGCTTGAGATTCCTGACCCCGAATAGAGGTTCTAAATGTTTGAGCTACGGTCAATATTCAGGTTACCAAGGGACCATGAGAATTTATGGTTTAGGGATTCGAGGGTTTAGGGTGCCAAGTGACCGTTAAGAGTGGACATAGCTGTCTGTGTGGTAGTTTAGTACAGCACCGACTATAGCAGGGAACACATGACCAATACTTGTGTGGGAAATGTTGACTGCAGCTCTAATGTGTGAAGGGTTCACAAACAGGGGTCTTTCATATGGTTACTTGCCCAAGCATGGAATCCTGAGCTTCAAGAAGGAAGGGTTTAGGGTGGAAATCCTTCTTTGTATACCCAACGCCCTAAGCCCTGACACTGCCACATGTGTATATATACATACATACACACATATATTGAACCCCTCCTCCACATATGACATTGGTTGGGTAGGCAATCACCAACAAATGCCTCAAGAGCTCGCCGGCAAAAATGCAAGAAGGCTAAATGTCTTGTAATGGGGTTCAAAGGGAGATGCAGGGATAAATAGGGTTGTATAATGCTTAAGGGTGTATAATATCAGGGTTAAGGGCGTAGGATTAGGGTTCATAAGGTCTAGGGTTTGAGGTGTAAGGTTTGGGGTCTAGGGTTAGGGGTTTAGGGGTTTACTTGGAGGTTCAGGGGGACGTAATAAGTAGGTTAGTACTCTGGACAGGCAGGGTTAGTATCCGGCTAGCAGCGGTTACACGTATACTGACAAGTAAGTCCCGCTGACCTTCCAAGTAGTCCCCACCTAGATTTCCCAAAAACATGGAACACCAGCCAATATGAGCTACAGTCTAAACTCCTTAAAAGGGAGTTATATATGGGAGTAGTATAATGAGAGTTATGAAGGGGGATACTAAGGGTTTAGACTATAGCTCCTGTGCAATTTAAAGCGACCTCACCTGACCTGACCCTAAATGGTGGTTCATATAGAGAATAGTACCAAATGGCCTTAAAGTGGGAATTGAAATTATTTCAAAATACCCTGTAGCTCATATGCTCATCATGTCGAGGTTTGAGCCTTATGCCAACCTAAAAGGCCTAAGACAGACAAACCTCACCCTAAACTCTGAAAGAGGTCCTGTTCAAGCTGAAACCATTAGGGTTGTTCCCAAGAGTATGGCCACTTGCGGTCTTAGACTATGTTGCCGCGCCTACTAATTAGGGGTATCAAAATGGGACCCTATTTTTTGGAATTACCCATTAGCCTTCAAGCGCACCAAAAATCCTTAAACCAAAAGCCTTGAACCGTAAACCGTAAACCGCCCCTGAGATCTTTGCTTTGGTGGATGGCGGCCTTTTCACAAAGCTTCTCGGCCTTGTTGTGGCGACTGAACCCAAACCCTGAACTGGATTTTGGGTTTAGACCTTAGGGGTTGACGGCTTCCCTGACGCTAAAAACCCCTGAAGCCTTAAACCTAAACAGTTAAACAACGATCCCCCATCCACCCGCCTAAGCGATTGTCTTGTCTAATGAAGATTACACCGCCCACCCCACCCCTTGCTAAGAAAGCTGTCCCCTACATACACATATAAACACACACACACACACACGCGCACACGCACACACGCACACACGCACACACACACACACACACAGAGGTGTCTACGTACTTGTGTATGCACAGGCGTATTCTCTAGGGCATATTCAAAGCTTTGGATTGCGTTTTTTAATATTAATGTATTGTTTTCATAAGCTACATACTTGGGAAAACATTCCCTCTAAACCCTACACGTAGCTCTGATGCTTCTTTTCTTGCAGGATCAGGAGAATGTAGTAGGCCCATGCTAGGGATGACTGGGGTTTGCTACATGGTCTACACAGGTTAAAATAAGTATACCTACTAAGTCCCCTGATCCTCCAAGTAGTTGAGGAAACCAGTGAATATGGTAGTTTCCGGGTCCCCTTTCTCAGGGCCCCCATGATAAGGAAGTGTATTGTTGTCTGCTTTTGGGGAACTACCACATGTCTCTGCAAAAAGATTCAGCCACATGTTCGCGGAGCGGCTCTTGATTTGTTACGCAGTTGAGGGTACGCGCGAGGACCTGGTTTTGCGCGTGACTGTTTCAGGGTGGGTTTAAGGTTTAGTTGTGACAATTTGCGAAAGGACATGGCGCGAACAAAGTGCTTGGAACAGCAAACATTTACACATCCTTGCTTGCCGCGTTTCATCCTGCCCTTGCTGAGGCGTGAAAACGCTGCTGGCCATGCTGAGGAGGCCTAGTCCACTTGAGTTGGACACGTCTGACCTGGAGCCTACCATACAAGGCGCATCATCCAGGAGCCCAAGTACCAAGTGATGGCCAGGGAGGCTGCAACTGCCCGTGGCGCCTCGAGATCGCAATGCAGGTGCCGTGCGGCCATGAGCCGTTTGAGGCGGAGATGCAGACCCTTCACCTTCCCACAACCCTGCACTGCATCACTTAGCCCCAAACCCTAACCTCAAAAGCAACATCCTCATGATGCTTTGACAGGGCCTAGCTTCAAGACTTCAAGACACGGGTCCGGTTTTGTACGCCAATATATACTGCAACAAACCATTTGTTGCAAAGCAAGGGATACAAGGGTTGAGACGCACCCCCAGCACTTCGTGAGCCCTTTTCCCCATAGACGCCTTTATACCTCATTTTCCGCCCCAGGTGAGCCTTATGTCAAGGTGGCCATCTGGAGATTCCCCACCTGCCGAAACCTTAAACGTTACAAATTCCTTTTTCGCTTCTATGAATCCTCTTCCGGGGGCCTGGTAGCTCGCCACTTGAAACCTCAAGCCCCAACCTAGATCTTCCTTACTGTACCCTCTAGTAGCCTGTTGAAGGGTTGAAGGGTTTAGGGTTTAGAGGTTTAGGGGTTTTCGGGTTTACGGTTTTAGGGTTTTGGGTGTTAGCCTGCTAAAAGGACCTAGCAACTACCCTAAACCCCTAGACTGCGCAAGAGCGGCTCTCTGGGTTCTTGAAGCAGTCGGCTTGAACCTAAGGGGGATTTCATAAGGGACGATTATGGGGGTTATTAAGGGGGGATACTAGGAGTTGAATTTCAAGGCAGATGGGGTCCAGGGTTTTTTGTCAAGGTGTTGGATTTAAGGTTTAGAGTTGAGGGTTTAGGGTTCAGGGTTCCGGGCTAGGGTAGGGTTGAGCGACGTAGGCCTCGGGATGACTGTTAGGTTTTAGGGTTTAGGGTTTAGGGTTTAGGGTTGGTTTAGGGTTTAGTTAGGTTTAGAAAAACTTTTGCAGGATACCATTGTAGAGATCATCATCTTTTCATTTCTGTAAACCCTGAGGGGCCCTGAAACTACGCCGTCTGTAAGCAACCCCCTGCCCTAAACCCTAAAGCGTAAGCACCATTCACAAATCCGCAACCTTATAAGCCCTAAACCACGGCTGGCGCTCCCCGAAACCCTACGTCCTAAGCCCTAACACCTAAACCTTTAACTCCAATCTCGTCTCTAACCTTGCATCCATAATCCTAAGACTACCCCAGAACCCTAGCCCCCCACTGGCAGCGAAAGGTCCCAGAAAAGACGTGAGACACAAATCCCTAAAGCATAAGACCCTAAATTGGCCCTAAATCCCTAAAGCCTACAACTCTAAATCCTGAAGCCCCCAAACCCCAAAACCTTGACTCTAACCCTTAAACCCTAGACCCTAAGCCCTTGACTCTGCATTCCTTAACGTCTTGGTTGAGGCTAGCGGCGCGACTGAGTCTGTCACCGTCGGTGCGGGCACTGGCATCTCGTAAGCAACGCGATATTTAGGATTTAGGGGTTAGGGCTAGGGGTTTTGGGGGGTTCGCTAGGGTTTTAAGGTTTAATGAGGGTTTTGGGTTGCAGGGTTTAGGGAGAGTTCGCGCATAAGATGCTATCGGTTGAGGGTTCGGTTTCTGTTTCTAATGCGCTCAGCGGTCGTCGTTGCCTAGTCTGCTGGTGTTTGGGTATATAGCTGAAAAGCTACCGTATGGCCAATTTGGAGACAGGTACCTGCAACAGATACCATATCCCAAAACCCTGAACCCTAGAACCTAAACCCTAAGCCCTGTCTGATTCGAGGGCAGCTATCATCTTTAGCCCTTCTCGTCTCGGCTTCATAAACCAGCCCTTCTGCTGACATCTTTACCATTTAGGGCTTGAGGATTTTAAGGTGTAGGGATCATAGGGATAAGTGTTTAGGGTTTAGGGATTAGGGTTTAGGGTTTGAAGGGGGGTTTCTAGTTTAGGGTCTAGGGTTTAGGGTTTAGCCGCCAGCCTTTCCCCACCAGCCCTTTGAGTCCCTCAACAGCCTGGACCAGAGGGGCATGGAACGCCACCGATTGCCACGATAAACTCACAAACCCTAAACCCCAAACCCTAAACCCTAGCCCCTTAAAACCCTAAACCCTAAACCCCAATCCCTAAACCATAAACCCAAAACACTTCCTGAGCCTCGCCGGCATTTTGAGCGGACTTTCGACGTGTGATCCGCGATGCAATTGGAGACAATGTGAACGGATAATAATAATTGCACCCCCCCAAAGGTACCACCCCAGATGTAGAACCCTACTAGGCCTTATTAAGCCTTATATGGTCTTTATCAGCTCCTTAAACCCTGGAAAGGGTACCCTTTGCCGAGGGTTATCGTCCCCCTTAAGTTATAGAATGTGGGGTATATGGGGATCTTATTATAATATACCCAAAGCCATATTCCATCTACTTAAGGGGGAGCGTAAACCCTAAACCCTATAATCTATCTACTTAAGGGGGACCTTAAAACCCCAAACCCTAAACCCTATATTCTATCTACTTAAGGGCGACTATCTTCTTCTAACCCCCTAAACCCTAAACCCTATATTCTATCTATTTAAGGGGGAATCTATTCTTTTAACCCCTGAAATTTGCGCCTTAGCGTAGGGGATGGTGTGGACCTCATCCGAATTTTGGCAGCTCCTGTGGTTTTGGGGTTTAAGGGTTTAAAGGTTTAGGGCTTAAGGGTTTATGGTTTAAGGGTTTAGGGTTTAAGGGTTGAAGGGTTTCAGGGTTTGAGGGTTTAGAGCTTAAGGGTTTAGGGTTTGAGGGTTTAAGGGTTAAGGGTTTAGGGTTTAGGGGTTTCAGGGTTTCAGGGTTAGAGTTTAGGGCTTAAGGGTTTAAGGGCTTAAGGGTTTAGGGTTCAAGGGTTTAGGGCTTAAGGGTTTGAGGGTTTAAGGGTTTGCGGGTTTACGGATTTAGGGTCTGGGGTTGATGATGACAACGATGATCCACCGCGGCAAGGCCTCGCCGCTGATACAGTTTTTTGCTGTTTGTTCGACTTGAAGGTTAGAAAGTTTAGTGTGTAGGGTCTAGGCTTTGGGGTTCAAGGGTTTGGGGTCTAGCTTGTTTCGTGTATCCCATTCCAGGCTACGTGAAAGCTCGTGTTTTTTTTTTCTGGAATCAGCATTAGTATTTATGGGTATTTCTCAACAATTTCTTTAGGAATCCTTACAGAATTACAAAGCGCCTGCACAACCCTCTGCGCGAAAATCCCAAACTCCTGTATGAGCATGCCCCTCGCTTCAGACATCGCTATTGCGGCCCTTATCTTCGTCATCTCAATCCTTCGTCAAGTCTACGAGATGGAGGGTTTAGGTTGGGTACTGCCCCCACCCAGTAACAGTCTGTATTAGGGGTCCTATTAAGGGCTATATATACCCATATTATAATTATCATGCGACTGTTACTGAGGGGGGGCAGTACCCAAGGTTTAGGGTTTAGGGTCGACCCCAATAGTACCCTTTTTTGTCCTTTATGTTTGGGGGTCTCCTTATTAAAGCTGCATATTAGGAAAAAGGGTACCCTTATTGTTAAGCGGTTCCTGGAGAACCTAGCCTATGAAGATCAGACCTCTGCCAAAAGATCATCAAAGGCACCCAGCCCTTTGAAACTGTTTTAGCTCCTCAAAAGCCCCTGTCCTGAAGGATCCGACGCATCTATGTGGTACAAACTAAAAATCAGTAGTATGCCAGTTGTCCTCACTATCCATTATATTGATATTTGGGATCCTTTCTGCGTAGTACCCCTATATCTCACCGCAAGCTTCACTTTTTCTCATGCTCAGACAGGGTTTTTTTGTGAGAGTCGTACGCATAGGGACCACTATAGGCGTCCATTCCTCAATTCCCACCTCAGCATGAGTAATTAAAACCGTGCGCACTAAACCTCAAACCCAAAACCTCAAACCCCAAATACAAAAAAAACTAAACGCAGCTCAAGCAATGATGGAGGTGGACACTGCTTTTGGGGATTCAGGGCTTAGGGCAGAGAAAGGCGGAATGGATCCCAATAGTAGACCCCTTAGAATTTCCAATAGCATGGTCGAGCGTAACAGTTTCCATTGTCTTTGCCATTCTACTCCGTACTATCCCCATGAACCCCAACTTCATTTAGTTTTTCCATGGGGTTTTCCGGCTCCCCTGCAAGCCCTAAACCCTAAACCCTATAGCTAAACCCTCAACCCCAAGCCCTAGCAAGTCAGAGGTCATGGCCATCGGCGCCTGGCTGTCGTGCGATCCACCCAAGGAGGTTACAGCTCAAAGGGTTTAGCGGTTTCGGGGTTTAGGGTTTAGGGTTTAGGGTTTCGGGGTTTAGGGTTTAGGGTTTAGGGTCAAAAGGCTTGTATGTTGGAATTAAGAAGGGATCATATGCATTGGATGCTAGGAACCATATTCACATTCCAGATATTTCGTTGACGAAATCGAAAGGAGACGTCGAACAGCAAGCAAGAGCAGCAGCAGGAGGAGAGAAGAGCAAGTAAAGAGATGTTCCCTGGTAAAGCGAGTAATGCCCCTACTGGTCTTCTTGGGAACTAGTTTGGACCTTATAGACCCTTACCCCTTTGGGATTCCCTTAAACCCCTATTCTAGGTGTTAACCCTTAGTCCGGGTCCTAAGTGCCACGTAGTGTTATGGTGCGATGTATATCCGCGGTCCGTGGTTCTTGTCTCCAATCCCTGTAAGCCCTAAACTCCAAAACGGATTATGCCAGCCTAGGTCAGGGGGTTTAGCATTAGCAGATGTGCAAAGTGAAGGCATTGAGAACACAAGGGTTCCCTGCTTCATGAGACTCTACCCAAGAGTCCTGAGAAAATCCTTTAAAAGGATCCCATGGGGTTCTGTATTGTCTCCATGCAGAGAGTCTCGAGTGTCCCTCAGGGTGCCGGATTAAGAGAGACCATTGCACAGTCTCTTGCTTTGCAGCGAATCACTCTAAAAGTGAAGCCCCACATTTAAACACTATATCTCAAACCCCGTCCCCAGATCATAAAACCCTACACCTTAAATCCTGCCCTTGAACCCTTCCTCTGAAGCCTAAAGCGAATTCCCTTTGTTCGAATCTAAACCCATCCCTAAACCCTATCCCGGAAGCCCCAAATCCTAAAACTGAATACATCGCAGATCCTAAACCTTATAAAATCCCCGATGTAGGGGGTTTAGGTTTTAGGGTAAGTGAGCCCTACAACCTAAGCCCCGAACCCTGCACCCCACCACTTGCGAGGCATTGCCGGGGCCCGTTCTTGTGGAGATGCCCGACGGCGTCACACCCTCAGAACCCCTCTGCTCAAACCTTGCGTGCTGCTGCTTAAAAGGGTAGGGTTTAGGGTTTGGGATTCAGGGTTTAGGAGTTGCAGGGTTTAGGGAATATAGGTGGAAGTATAGGGATGATATTCAGCGTGCACTTCCCCACTCCCCCCCTTTAAGCGCCAGCAAGATTCATGACTCCCGAGGCAAAATAAGGCTCCAGAGCGGCGAGAACCCTTTCAGAACAATGGCTCCTACTGGGCTCCTATCGGAGTTAGTAGTGCCCTGTTCCCTTTCCATGTTGGGGTCTCCTTCTTCAAGCTGAACATTAGGAAAAGAAGTATCCTTATTATTCCGGGGCTTCTGGTAGGGCGTGTATGCAAGCAAAGACTTTGATTTTGTACCCTTTATGTTTGTAACCCTAGGTTTTGGGTCCCGAGTACCCTTATAAAGGGCCATATCCCGTGGTTCAGGGACCCAAACCCCAGGGTACAAACCCTAAGGGCCTAAGGGTACAAAGGAAAACTCCCTGATACAAGGTGGCATCTCCAGAAAAGGGCTGGTACTTCAAGCTCTCCAGCAGGTGGACATTTTGAAGCGACCTCACCTGACCTCACCCTTAAGGTTGGTTTATATAGGGAATAGTATTGAAATCGCTTCAAATTGGAAATTGAGATTATTCTAAATTACACTGCTTGAGTTGAATATTGGATTTTAAGGCTCTGTGGGTCAGCGCTGACCGGGATGTTTCAAGACTCCCCTGTCAAGCCTCATTATTTGGGTAGCTGAACCCTCAGGATATTGGTGTGCAACTGGAAGGTTTCAAACTTCAAGCCCTAAACCCCTAAACCCACCCCTACACCACAAAACCCCAAAATCTGGGGGCAGGCAAGGGCTTCATCCGGGGACGGGCATTTCCTAGGATCCTGACGAAGTGTTCTCTCAACATACAGTAAAGCCATTCACAACCCTTCCCTTTGTTGGAGGGTTTCTTGGGGGTGTACGTAGATCCCCCAAGAGACCTCCATACAGCCGAACACGCGACAAGTAGCAACTTACATAGGCCCTTACTTCATGGTAGTTAGGGGGTTGCCTTGGTAGTGCTTTAACCTTATACCCCTAAACCCTAAACCTACACCCCTAAACCCATAAACCCTACAACTTAACCGCTAAACCCTAAACCCATAAACCTTAGACGCATAAACCTTTAACCTTACCCTCTAAACCCTAAACCCTCAACATGTTCTGCCTAAGGCCTGGGCTGAAAGCCACATCCTCGCGCGAGCAGATGAGGTTGACCTCTTGTGATAGGGGCCCCCAACAAGGGACCGCTCATTTTTGGATACCTCTGTTTTTATCGACGGGATCAGCTAGCGACTGACAAGTTTTCCTTTGAGGCAAACGTTTCGCAATGGCTTTGGGGGGGGATCTTGGGTGGACTTAGGGTGTAACTTCTGGCGTAGAGTAGTTTGCGTTTAGTGCGCGAAGCTACATTATTTAGGTCAAGTGTTCAGGGTTTAGAGTTGAGACTTCGAAGTTTAGAGTTCACCCTTTACGCCACATGTTTTGGTTTTGATTGAAACCCTGAATTCCCAGAAACAACCTGCAACTGTTGGCAAACAGATCCTGCAGGCGCACTTTCAACTGTCTGTGTACGATCTGACTGGATTTCGCAGCTCCACCTGACATACCTTAATTACCTTGTTCCAGAACTTACGTGGAACGCCAATACCAGCCCTATGAGGGCTGCTGTCTTTTGAAAGGTACTTTGTGTTGGGTTCTATGTTTGAGGTATCTCGCACGTGTAAGGCTGAGGGCTTACGGGTTGGTTGGCTTGGGTGTTCAAACTTCCTACGTATACACCCAAACTGGGCCCACATCTCCTTTGAGTTGCGCTCTGGGGGGTGGGGAGGGGGTGGCGGAAAGGGAGGTGCTGAACAAGAAACTTAAAACCAAAGGGAAGATCTCTTTCCCTGGGTGATCAGCAGAATAGTGATCATATTGTCATGTGTGGGACATCATCATATTCGGTGCCGTCCTATGACTGAGAGTCCCTAAACCCTAAAAAGTGCGCTATGTTTACCATTGTAGTCTTCATCCATTGTTAGGGAAACTCCCCCAAAAAATAACAAATCCGGTAGCCAGACCCTAGAACCTAAACCCTAGAAATTCTGAAGGTTACACCTGAAGGGGAAACATCCTTTTAAAGGGGCCAATTTTCCACCCCAGTCTGATTATGAATAGGGTTTAGGGTTTTCGAGGGTTTTGAGGCAATCAGAGAGATGATGATAAGGAAGCGACGGGGATTAGGGGCGTCCTTGAATTCCTAGACCTTGTACAATGCATCGGATTCTATATAGGGCTTTCGAAGCAGAAGGAAAATTCAACAGGAATAAGGTATCTCCTTTATGTCCTAGGTGTGGGCTTTTTGAAAGGCTGTTGCACAGGAACATTCATGCATATTTCTAAAATCCAGACGCTATTCAGTTGGAAGTTGGGGTTTCCTTCATTTGCTAGTTTCGTGTTTTTTCTATGGCCTCATGTAAAGAACCCGCTGAGAAGATCTAGCAGATATGACGCTCCTTTAGTCGTCTAGGGTTCAGGATTCAGGGATGCACTGGGGATGTCGTGTGATCTTCCTGATTTGCTATTCAGACACTCGGAAAAGAGTGCGCTTCTACAGAAACTTAAACAAGGTACCCTATCTGAGTGTGTTTTTGAATTTGCTCCCCAGGAAGAACGTCATGCTGGGGTGGGGCAAATTTCATTATTAGGGGAGGGGGGGTGGGCACGCTTTCTTTCTGCTGTTATACAATACCTCCATACTATGCCTCAGGCCCCTCCACTGTGAGGCCCAAAACCAGGGAAATTGTCACCTCAGAATACGTGGACTTGCAGCATCTTATGCCTACATACACTTTATGGTGTATGACCTTAGCCCGCGCATAACCCTAAGAGTCCAAGTACCCAAATAGTAAGGCATTAGGTATCAAAAGCAGTCAGGGTATATAGTATTTGTGACTCGAAACCCCATGTTGGGGGGGCACTTGCAACCTTAAAACCTTCATAAATCCTTATGTATCCCTACATATTTCTATCCTTCTAACCCCTTTCCCTATTGTGAAGAACCTATCGGCGCAGTGGAGGCTGAAGAAGATCAGGTGCTTCCCAGTCGCTGGCGGTGGGTGAAGGGTATCTTTCGCCCCAAGAATAATACCAGGGTCCAGGGTGCTTTGAGTTGTTTTATAAAAGCAAGTGGTTTTCATAAAGCAACTCAAGGTCGTGTTCTTATAAAAGCAACTCATACCCCCAAGAATAATGCCAGGTTCTAGGATTTTGGGTAGATTCTGCACAATAGTCATAGGGTTTAGGGTTTAGGGCAGATTCTGCACAATAGTCATGTTAGGGGCCCTGCTCAAAGGAGGGTAATCGATTGACGGAAGGCCTCCATGAAGTCAAGTGATCATCTAGTCACGTGTTATTGGGCCAATAGCACGCAGCGTTTCAGGGGGAGGCCAATGTTTCTCCGGGATGCTGTTAAGGAACGTCTATGAAGTTACCATAATGGGTATACATAGTAAATAATAGGGTTTTCCCAATATAGTAATTTAGCTTAAGTTCCTTAACCCTTAACCCTAACCCCTATATGACTACCCCCTGTATACCCTTATTGTAGTAACTTAAACTAAGTCCCTTAACAGCAATCCATTTATTAGGACTGCTGACCGACGCCTCAGCCTGTTCGCAAGGGATGCCGGACACCTCATAAGCTGATTAAATGGGAGACTGCTATAGGGGTTATTAAGGGGCAATATAGGGGATTATCAATAGGGGATATTCAGAGGGGAATATAGGGGATTATATAGGGGAATATTACAGGGCTCAATTTCTACATTGGGGGGGGATGAGGAACTTCCCACAGACTGCGCGTTCATGGGCTCTTTCATTACCACTTGTGCTATACGGCGCTCACATGCCGATCCAGCATTCTTTAAGACACTGCATGAACATTTAGCGTAATGAATAGGAATGAATTTATCATATGGGAAGAGCACGATTTGGGGTTTAGCCTTCAGAGTCTGAAGCCCGAAGCCATAAACCCTGAATCCTAAACCTTTAGCCCTAAACACCGAGCCCTAGACCCTGAACCCGGACAAACTCCAAACTCCTAAACCCCAAACCCCTAAACCCCAAACCCTAAGCCCAAACCCTAAACCCCTAAACCCTAAACCCCAAACCCCTAAACCTTAAACCCCAAGCTCCAAACCCTAAACCCTGAACCCCAAACCCCAAACCCTAAACTATAAACCCTGCACCCTGAACCCCAGACCTTAATCCCCACACTCCAAACCCTAAACCCTGAACCCA